>VOPJ01003488.1:0-47029 GCA_014673585.1 Semibalanus balanoides
TACTCCTAAATCGCGAATATATTTCACGTTTACCAGCGTGGTGTTTCCTCCGATCGAATATTGCGTTACAAATGGCTTTGTTCTAAGGGTCATCCGAAAAAATTGCACTTGGACGGGTTCAGTTTAAGCATCCAAGTTTTGGACCACTTATATAGCCGATTTAAATCTTTCTGAAGTACTTCAGCATCGTTTTGACATGATTTTTTTCTGAACAATTTAGCATCGTCCGCAAACATCAGAACCCGAGAGGATATATCGTCCGGCAAGTCATTAATGTATAGAGAGAACAAAATTGGAGAGATCAATCCCCCTTCCGGTGTTCCCGACGTTACCCGGAACCACTCTGAGCACTTGCCGTTGACTACCACTCGCTGTTCCCGGTTATTTAGGTAAGATGTGAATCATTTTAGGGCATAATAGCCCTAAAATGATAATAGCCCTAATCATTTTAGGTGATAATAGCCGTTTTCACGATGGGTTATTTTGCGCAATTTTTTAAAAACATTTTAAAATGTTTTAAAATGTTGTAGCAGTAGCCGCTTTCACGATGGACTAATTGTCGAAAAATGTTTAAACCCTCGCCCTACGGTCCCATACGGCGAGGGTTAAAACATTTCTCGCAAATTAGCCCATCAAGAAGACGGCTACCACTGCAACATTTTCAAACATTTTAAAATGTTTTAAAACATTTCGCGCAAAATAAGCCATCGTGAAAACGGCTAGTGTACGAATTTTGAAGTTTGTGTACCAGAAGAGAATGATTTTCACTTTGAAGGACTGTCGAAAAATCTCTATAGATGCAATCGGTTTGAAGACGCTCTTCTATGGAGTCCCAAGCTGTGCTCAGTAGTGATGCCAGGTTAGTCACGCACGACCTACCCGAAATGAATCCATGTTGTGCTGGTGAGATAGCAGGCGTCACATGTCTCAAAATGCTAATATACACAACTTTCTCAAGTACCTTGCCAAAGACGGGGAATCAGTGATATAGAGCGGTACCATTTTGGATCTTTTGTACTAACCTTTTTGAAGACAGGCACAATATTCGCCCGTTTCCAGAGCTCCGGAACACACCTTGTCTCAATGACAGTTGAGAAATCTTGGTTAGTGGAATTACGAGTGCTCTAGTGCATTCCCGAATAATACAGGCACTGATGCCGTCCGGGCCACACGCCTTGTTGGTAGGGATACTCTCGAGAATCCCCCTGACAATATTTAAGTCACATTCGAGCACAGCTAATAACGGCAAGTTGTACACGGGCGCATCAGGAAGCTCAGAAATGGCGGCGTCGGAGAATTTAGAAGACTTGAAAGCCGCTAGTGTGGCACACTCGCCTTATCCCCGTCGTCGCTCCTTGATCTCCGGTTTCCGCTTCACCCTCTCTAATCGAGCCGCCACAGAGAGATCCTGATTTTACCGTTTTTGACGAGTCCTCTTCAAAAATGACAATAATCGCTTTAGGTTGGTATGAGAATTTGAACAAGTCATAGGTTTGTCCCGATTAGTGATGAGCACGCGATTATACTTGGGAATGCGGCTGCATTTTTAAACGCCCTTCTCTTATCCCGAAAATCGCGCTCGGTTTCCCCAGACCGATTTCTTTTCATTTTTCGAAAAGCTGCTTCCTTCTAGAGTAAAATATTTCGCAAATCTCGGTCAAACCAAGAAGGAAAATTCCGTTTGATCTGGACGACAGGGACAGATCAAATGGTCATTTAGTCTTTACCGTTTCAGGTAAAGACTAAATGACCACAATGGCATACACCATACACATGAGGCGATGAGCGTAGAATCATTTCCTTTGAACTCTCGATAACATTATTTTTACGAAGCTGCACTCCCACTTGGGTGATGGTTCTGTTGTTGTTTCCTGAAATTCCATTATACTCCTAGGTAAAAGCTATTAAATGTGTTCGGAGCTATGAAAAGTGTTCGAGCTTGGAAAGATGCTCCAGCTATAGCTTTTGTTAAGCAGCTTAGTAGAGACTGGATCGTATACCATAGTCGTTTGGGTGTTTTCAACAGGCATGCAATGTTAATCAAGAAGTACATCAGGTAGTAAATTTTTCAGTACGCATTTTGTTTATAAACAGGCCAGTAAACTTGTCAATGAATAGATCTGTACTAAAATAGATTCGGCCTTGGCGCGCGCAACGCCCAATTACGAACGGCGTAGGAGGACGGTATCAAACAATTGGGTATGTTTGTCTATGGGTGTCTCGGTTATGATATAATTATCGCAATACACACAACCAAATAGTTGCATTTTCGTACAAATTGTGTCGGCGCAGGTCCAGGATCTCAAACATTATATGTGTTGTATGATTAAGAGCGAAAGGATTCACTACATAAATACAACGGAAAGTTTGGGTAACGCATCTGAACGATTTACGAATAATTGTGATCAAAATCAGCGAGTTAATAAAGGAAAAAAAGAGATCCTTGGCTCCCGGGATATCCCGGGATTGACCTTCACAAAATACCCAAATGCAGGGATCGCCAAAACGTCCCAGGATTACAATCCCACCTATTACATACATCCCTGGGTCCAGGGACGTGGCTAAGGGGGAGAGGCAAGTGAACCATGCCCTCTGAGCAAACCAATTTCACACTAGATAAAATATAATACTGCCGACGAGCCACCTCCTCCCACTCAAAAACTTTTCACCAACGAAATCGCTTCTCCCCAAACTCGAAACCTGGAACCACCACTGGCGGCGAAAGCCAAGCGGCACGCAGCATAAACGATACGAACCTGTATAATTTGAAGGACAATATTAATGTATTGCACGTGCAAATAGTCTACTTTTGTACGTTAACTTGGTTTGCTGTGACACGACCAAGACACGACACCCTTGCTGTGACCTTCGTTACCGTGCTAAGGCTCGTTTTCGTTGCAACGTCTCCGTCATAAAAACAGTACGCGCTGAACCAATTCTCAGGATCTTTGTATTCGACATCACGAATTATTTTCATATTCATCAACACAACATCCATCCACAAATATGCCAAAGACGAAGCAGGATGATCCCGTGCCGGGACAAATCGAGCCTTTCTTCACCTGGGAGACACGAATACCACACACGGTTGTCCTGATGCTCAAGTCCACGGAGGAGGACCTGATTCTAAAGGCATGCCAGTCGTTGTACAAATTCGCGCACGATGGGGACCTAAATCAGAACCTGCTGATCCAGTACGACATCCTGGTGCTGCTGCTCGACCATCTGGAGAACCCGAACCGCAATGTGCGCCGCATGTCGGCCATGACACTTAGCGAGCTCTCCGGCAACAACTCGGTGCAGTCGGCGCTCGTCTCGGCCGAGAACGTCGTGCGGCTGGTGCGCGTGCTGCGCCAGGATGACGACTGCGTCGTGGACGAGATGGCCAGCTGTGCTCTGCTGCGGCTGGCCGCCGACGCCGCCGGCCGCGCCATGCTGCTCTCGTGCGCCGCCATTGACGCGCTGGTGAAGCGGCTCACCTCGCGAGACCCGGACGTGCTCAAGAACTGTCTGGACACGCTGCTGGTGCTGCTGGACTGCCCAGTGGCCGTCGAGTCGTTCGTCGACAGCCGTGGCGTGCCCAACACCCTCGAGTTGCTCGCGAGCGAGTACCCGGTGCTGCAAACGCTGACGCTGTCTGCACTGCGCAAGGCGATGCAGTCGGCCGACGGACGCGCGCGCGTGCGCGAGGTTGGCGGTCTGGAGAAGCTGCTGGCGCTGCTGGAGAGCGCCGCGCTCGAGGACCTCCACTCTAGCGCTGTGGCAGTGCTGGACGGCGCCATCGTCGACCCGGCCAACATCTTCGCCATCCACGAGACCGGTGGCCTGCAGAAGATCCTGACATTCGTGCAGACGACCACCGTGGTGGACGTGCTCGAGCAGTGCGCGTATCTGCTCTCCAGGATGGCGGC
Organism: Semibalanus balanoides; assembly: GCA_014673585.1. Classification (NCBI taxonomy): domain Eukaryota; kingdom Metazoa; phylum Arthropoda; class Thecostraca; order Balanomorpha; family Balanidae; genus Semibalanus; species Semibalanus balanoides. Next base: position 3,912 of record VOPJ01003488.1, read on the forward strand.
TCACGCGGACGTGCGCGACATCTTCCACGAACTAGCCGCCGAGCCGGTACTGGTGACGAGCCTACTGTCCACCGGCCTCTCGGGCAGCCAGAACGGCGCGGCGCGCGCGGTCGGTCACATGTGCCTGAAGCTGGAGTCGCAGGAGGAGCTGGTGCGCCTGGGCTCGGTCCACGTCCTGCTCGGCATGGTTTCCAGTCCAGAGACGTTCCAGGCGGCCTCGGTGGCACTCGCCGCCGCCACGCGCAACCACCAGCTGGCCTGCCGACAAATCTGCTCCGGAGACAACCTTGAGCGGCTCGTCGATCGGCTCAGCATCCGCGACGACGAGACTGTCTCGCACGTGGCAATGGTACTGAGGAACATGTCCGAGCAGGAGACCGTGCGCCCGGTGGTGGCGGATGGCAACGCACCTACCGGCCTCGTCTCCTGCCTCGCACACGACGACAGCCCCGTGGTGCTGGTCAGCGTGTGCGATGCGCTCACCGTGCTCTGTCTGAACCAGGACGCCCGCACGCGCGTTGTCGAGCGCGGCGCTGCCGAGCTCTTCATGGATTTGCTGGAGCATGAGGACGCGGCTGTGCGCGAGGCGTGCGTGCGCACGATCCAGGTGGTCGGCTGCGACTTCCGTTGCGCGGAGGAGCTGTGCGCGGGCGGCGCGATCGGCTCGCTGCGCCGGCTGCGCGCCACGGAGACGCTGCGGATCGTGCTGGAGGTGAACCTGTCGGCACTGTACGGCGTGTTTGGTCAGCTCGGCACGCGCCACAAGCTGTACGACCTGTTCTTCGACTGCGGCCGCCAGGAGACGTGTAACGCCGTGCCGGAGCTGACCACGCTGCACCAGCAGCCGATGAGTCACACGAGGATCGTGTTTCTGCTGAACACGGGCGTGTGTCCATACAAGGGCGAGGAGCAGCCGCCGCCACCGCCACACGGCTGGAAGCCTGACCAGGAGGCCAGCAAGGAGAAGCAGGACGCCATGTGGAAGGGGAAAGTGGGGGATGCGGCTACCAAAAACGAGGACGGTAAGGTAGCTGGAGAGAAAGAGCAGAAAATGAAATACTCTGATAGATCACCAGAAAATAATTTGGAAAACAACCAACCAGGAAGTTCGGCCCCTGAAGGATCACCAAACCCTCCGACCAAAGACCAATTACCTAACCAACCGACCGACACCGAATTTTCGGTCCAGCCCACCGCCGCCGCTGCCGCTGCTTCCACCGCCCAAACCCAGCCACCACCTGAGAAGCCGGCGCCGGCACAGCCACCACTACCAGTGCCCGGCTTCGTGCTGAGTGAGCCCGACGCCGTCCTGCACGAAACTCACTGTCTGCTGGAGGACCTCCACCTAGCCAGCTACGTGGAGCACGCGCTCGCCGCCATCCAGCCGCTGGAGAGCGACAGAGAGCAGAGCTCGACGCTGGCGCGGTTCGTGGCGGGGCAGCTGGGTGGTGCCGTCCCGCGCGAGCAGCTCGGCACCTGGTCAGACGAGTTCCACCTGTGTCACCTGAAACGGCGCGCCGGCGGGAACGTGGTGCTCGTCGGCGATGTGGAGCGGGCCGGGCTGCGATGCCGCGCGCTGCTCTTCAAGTTCCTGGCCGACCAGGTCGGACTCCCGTGCACGCTGCGCCGCGGCGCCGGCGGCCGCCACTGGAACACCGTGCTGCTGCGTGGCGAGCGCGAGACCGCGCTACTCGGCCCCTACCTGGACACGGTGGTGGACCTGATGCACGAGCCGGGCCGTCTGATGCCTGCTGACTCGGCAGATGCGGTGGAGTATACGCGGGGGTTCTAGTCGCTGCACCAGTAAAAATGAACACGTCAGAAAGTATGGACAGCTGGGTTCGTTTTTGCTTGGTATTAGTATTGTTTAGAGATAATGAGAATACATGTGCACGTCATGACAAATATGGCAATTCAAATGGCAATTAAAGTATGCCACTGCCAAGAATGCCCGCTTATTTAGTGTGTGACTTTTTAATGTATGCCTGTGCTTATAATCTAGCGCGTCTGAAAGAGTCATGAGTCGTCAGCCTATTTGAAAGGCTGCTAAATTGAACATAAACTACCAGTTGGCTCATTGAGAACGAAACCAACTGGTTAGCCCCAAAACCATTGCACAGAGGTGCAAAAAGTGTCAAGATGGTCAAGAACACGAACACAAAACGCAAAATGAGTCATAATAACTAGGAGAATTAGGAAAAGAGTTAAGATCACAATATCCGCAAATTACTATTTCTTCGAAACTCATCGTAAGTGATTATTGACACAAAATTAAAGGTAAAGCCATGCAAAAGTCAAAATCAAACAGCCGCACTTAAGTCTTGAACACACAGATTCTGGTATAAGCAAAACATGCCGGCTGCCACGACTTTCAAAGCAGAAGATGTTTTTGGCACTCGTCGGGGAAACACCTCATGAACGAAATTGTGCATGTCGCTTGAATGCCTGAAGGTTACCTTCACGCAATGGTCACAATGGTCACAACAAAGTGCGCGCACTTGGTCACAGTCGCAATGGTGAAGTAACAGGGTTACCATCTTTGGGCGTAAGATTTTGTAGCGTTCAGCCGCTGTCTTAGGAATATGTCTTAGGAATACTTTTGGAGTGGTACAAAAAGTTACGTGTCTTTTATTTATTTATTTACGTTCTTAAGCCTCCACATGGTGGGTTTTAAAGCTTGCGTCAATGAACATTACAGCAATAGGTTACTATGGGTCATCGTAAAACTAACTCCCACAATATATTACGAGAAGTTAATAGCAACCGCCAACTAATTGTCATATAGTACCCATTAACAATGTCAATCTCACTATTAATAATATATATATAACAGTAAGCACACGTTCAGTAACGACACAATACCATCAGAATTCTACTGATGATATCTTAATCTCGCACGGACAAGTCGCGGACAGTATTACCCCTCAGACTCCCGAATGAGCCACTTCAAGGAGGAACACCTGGAAAGATTTTAAATTATAGTACCCAAAATTATATCTGTCAAATCACACAAAAATATTTAACAAATATTTTCCCCCATAAAAACATATGACACATTTTTTTACATATATATCTAACATATTATGGAAATAATACTAATAAAATATTATGATTTAACACCGCGCACATGCAGGGGAGTTCTGACGCCGGAACACGAACTGCAGGGGGGGGTTGTAATTTCCACGACCCCCCCTTCGATGAGATCTTTCCAAACTGCGACCACGGTAGTACACAATTGTCGAGGATAAACGACATTAGATAGCTCTAGGCAAAGCATCGTATCGACAAGTATTTCAGTCTTTTCTTGAAATCAGGTCACAAATTTGGAGGTCCCGGTGGTAACCGGTCAGATTTTCTCGGTTTTTTAAGGACTCTTTTAGCGACTCCTTTCCAGAAAACCCCGTTATTCTACCGGGAAACCTAATGATTAGCTAGGAGCAAACGATTAGGGAGGCAATCGATAGCTTTTTATATAGAAAAATTTGAAATCGCACCCAGGTCCTCAGAATGTTTGAGCTCAAGATCAATATTTGGTGCTCCAGAGGTCGATGAGGAAAGGTCAAATCAGCTGTTTTTAGCCAAAACAGATTTTTTTCGTGGATTAGCATGTCACATGATGGAAAGATCAGGGAAATTTAATTTTGACGCCATCGTGTTTGTCGTTCATTGATGCGCTTCTGAAAATATATACACGGTGACCTTGGTAAGGCCATATTTGAAAATATTTGACCATTCATGTTGTCAAGGTCTTTGGTGAACCCCAGGTAGGGTAATTATTTGCATATGGGGGACAACGTGCGGCTAGACGAGACAAACACATTGGTGTTAACTAATCGTTCTATCTCTTTTTTATCAATAGTTATTCACAAAATAATTGTGATCTGACACTCAGATGACCTCGATATGACCCTTTTTAATAGATGTATCACTTGGAGCAAACAATTGGCTAGTCATTGACTCTTTTAATGTAGCTTAAAGCATTTGAGTCTGAAAAGAATTAGCCCCTGATCCAAATGCATATTTTTCTGAAAGGGAAGACATTTGTTAATTTCCGCATTCACTTAATAAAATGGAGGAAGGTACAGTTGAAATTGACCTGACCTTGTGCTGGGTCTTCGATATCGAGAAGAAGTCCGCTAGATAAACGAATTGTTAGGTACTGATATATCTTATGAATCCTGCAAGTTTGTCATATAAACTTTCAGAAATAAAGACCGCTGTGTGCTTTGAGCACGATACTGGCGAAACATTTTTTGGAAAGGTTGAGTGTCACTGACATGGACTTTGTTGACCTGACGCTGAGATTGACCTGAAGTCAAAAACTTTTCGAAAGTAGTGGGTTCCCAAATGCCCCAACAGGTGTAATCGAAATTGTGGCGGCGCTGCCGCCGCCGTTTTTCCGCTACTTCTGAAAAACCTGAGGGGGGCGGAAATCAACCCCCCCCCCTGCAGTGCGTGGGTTAAAAGTACAAGAAAGTCACATCAGCTCATTTAAGTTAAAAATCGGTTACCTTCACATGTGGGCAAGTGCGTAAGATTGTGTGCCTCTGCCATTGCAGTGACTTAAGCAAAAAGCAATGGCGAACTTTCCACGATCGTAGTCATTAGTTAATATACCTGCCTCCGAGTTCCCCATTTCGGAACAAGTTTTTATGGTTTATGATAACAACACCTCATCATACATTTAACTTATCCCACGCCCTACGGAAACCTTTTCTCAAATTCGTCCTAAGGGGGTCCTAAAAGACAAGTTAACTTCCAAACTAAGCAGCATAGCATATGCGGTAAGAACTAAGAACCAGCATGATGTCTATCATGAGAAAAATCCATCAGTCTGCTATTTTTAGGTTTCAGGTCAACGAGTGACCTCCCAGGTCAAGTGAATGACCTAAGATCAACCACGTCCAAAAATAGCGATTTCGCTCTGTCCGCCGTTATTAACAAAGTTATGAGTAGAACATGATTTGCTTAGCGTCAAAATGTTGGTCGTATTAGCTATCTGACAATGTATCGATTTTTATATTTGGGTCATGTCACAGTCACTTCTTAGGTCACGGAAATCGTCACCATTGATCATAATATTATTGCTATGCGTTTTTGTCATTACAGCATATGAACAGGGCGCTTATCATAACGGATGGAGATAGAGAGACACCGCAAACGGTAACGGTAACGCATTGCATGTTATGAAGAGAATCTAAAGACATACCAATACGAGTACCTAGGTCAACTGGGTTCCTTTTGGGACAGGTCAATTGCTCTTTGGTATTTGGCATGACTTTAACGAAAAGGTCATAGGTTATGATCAAATAATCGTATACACTTGAGATTTTGATAGCCGGGGCCAGGGGCATTCCACGATACATCGACAATACAAAAATAAACACCACCATATTTTATTTTTGGCTATTATTTGGTCTAGGTGGTTATCATAGGCGGGGAAGCAGGCTCCGCCAACGAAAAAAAAACGAGCAGCAGTTTTCAAGATATAGCCTCGGGCACTTTTCTGAGGTCACTCAGCAGGTCTACATTTGGTGGATTGTAGTTCACAAACCATCAAAGTTACGACATCAAACATTTTTGTATTGTAAATACTTGCATTGAACCGTGGATCGTTTGTGCGATTGTTTTTTGTTTTGTTTTTTGGTCACGTGACCTTTTGACATATTTTTTATAAGTGACCGGGATAATTATGCAATCGAAAGTCGAATTTACTTTTGAAAACGTTATTTCAATATTCTTTCAGATAAAAAATACTTTCGGCTTAAAAAATAAAGATGTCTTTATGATATATCGACCAAAACAAACACAAATATGTTTTATTTTATTTTTCCTTGTAATTTGGTCTGGGGGCTTATCAAAGGCAGGGAAGCAAGCTGTGCCAACGAAAAATAATCCGAGTAGCTGTTTTCAAGATATAGACTCGGGCATTTTTCAGGAGAGGGCCGCCAAGGGTCGATTATTGTGAGGCTCAAAATCACATTTTGAAGTCGAAAGACTCTTTTTTATTGATTTAACTGAGAGACCATTTAACACACTTGAATCGTCTTCAAACGGAGTTTCTGCTTTCAAATACAAAATTGGCCTGGTCAACCATGAAAAAATGGGTCAAGAGGTCACGCGTCCAAAAATGTAAAAAACAAAAATAGTTATTGAGTTAAATAGTTCCTCGGTTCAATGCAAGTGTTTTCAATATCAAGGTTTTATGTCTAGACTATGATGCTTTGTGAAGTACGAGCCGCCAAATGTAGCGAGCCGCTGAGTAATCTCCGAAAAGTGCGCGAGACTATAGCTTGAAAACCACTGTCGGAATTTTGTCGTTAACAGTACACACTGGCTTCCCCGCCTATGATAATCTCTTCAGGGCCTCGGCTATCATGTTACCTGGGGGAAAACGCCCCTGAAGTGACCGCTGGTTGACCCCCCAATGACCACATTTTGGCCCCAAGCAAGTTGGAATATTGCTTTTGTTGAAAATAAAAACAACTGACCCTGCAGTCCAAGAGATATTAATGGCAAAGTTACCTAAAGCCTCTCGTGCACAGGGCAGGGCACAGGGCAGGGCACAGGGCAGGGCACAGGGCAGGGCACAGGGCAGGGCACAAGGGCAGGGCACAGGGCAAGGGGCACAGGGCAGGGCACAGGGCAGGGCACAGGGCAGGGCACAGGGGCAGGGCACAGGGCCAGGGCAACAGGGCAGGGCAGCAAGGGCAGGGCACAGGGCAGGGCACAGGGCAGGGCACAGGGCAAGGGCAACAGGGCAGGGCACAGGGCAGGGCACAGGGCATAGGGCACAGGGCAGGGCACAAGGGCAGGCACAAGGGCAGGGCACAGGGCAGGGCACTAGGGCAGGGCCATCAGGGCAGGGTCAGGGGCAGGGCAGCAGGGCAGGGCACAGGGCAGGGCACAGGGCAGGGCACAGGGCAGGGCACAGGGCAGGGCACAGGGCAGGGCACCAGGCAGGGCACCAGGGCAGGGCACAGGGCAGGGCACAGGGCAGGGCTAAACAGGGCAGGCACAAGGGCAGGGCACAGGGCAGGGCACAGGGCAGGGCACAGGGCAGGGCACAGGGCAGGGCACAGGGCATGACAGGACAAGGTTAGGTCAGCATAGGTTAGGGCAAAGTGGTTAATAGACACTGGCACTTCGGTTTTTCGCTTTTGCTTTAGCCGTCAAGGTCACATTTCACCTCCGGGACGCAGTGGTCCAAAATCGGAAAGGGATGCATCCCGATGGATGAGGGCTGCGTCCCGAAATGGGGCGCAGTCAATACGTTAGAATATGCGCTGCACCTGGGGCTGAAACTCTATCTAGAATAGGGTGTCCAACAGGCCGATGAGACAGCCATGAGCCTGGACCAGTCCTGCTATATTTTGTACCGTACAGATGGCGCTGCTAATATGCTATAGATGTCGCTAGCTCCGGCTCTGCTGTCTCATACCTCCTTGGTGTAAAGCACTGTAGAGGCAGCAATTTAGGCATTTTGCCCAGAAAACATCCTCTCGAGAACAACGTGTGCCCTCTAGAGCTCGGAGTGGGCCCTCTGGAGCTTGAAGTAGCCCTTACGAATGCTGGAGGGCCCCTGCACAGACTAGAGGGGCCCTGGCAAGTTGAAAGGGCCCCTGTGCAGGTCATAGGGCCCTGGTCAGACTAAAAGGGCCCCTGATCAGGTCAGAGGGCCCCCTAAACACGTCGAATTGGAACCCATTGCCAGCACAGAGGGACCCCTGAACAGGCCGGAGGGCCCTCTGAGAATGTCGGCAAGGCGAAAAAGCAGTCAGTGCAGTCCCTTGCTAGGTCAGAAGGGCCCCTGATCAGACTGAAGGGCCCCTATACAGATCCAGAGAGTCCCATGAAAGTTAAAAGGACCCGTTTGCAGATAAGACTAGGGGCCCCTGTCCTGATCGAAAGGGCCCCTGAGCGGAACAGAAGGATCCCTGAACACGTCAAATGGGCCCCTAGCCAGCAAAGAGGGCCCTTGGAAAGGTCGGAAGACTCTCTGATCATGTTGGCAAGGCGACAAAGCAGCCAGTGCAGACCATTGCTAGCTCAGAACGGTCCCTTAAAAGGCTGGAGGGCCCCTGGAAGGCCAGAGGTCCATGGAAAGTTTAAAGGATCCTTGTGCATATTGGAGAGGCCGCTAACCAGACCGAAAGGACCCCTGGGTGGGTGAGAAGGGCCCCTGAACATAGCAAATTAGCCTTTAGCCAGTACGGAGGGGCCCAGGGCAGGTCGGAGGGCCCCTTGAGCATGTCGGCAGCCACAGGGCGACAAAGCAGCCAGCGCATTCCCAGGCCAGGTCGAAGGGACTTCTGAACAGGCTGAATGGGCCCTTTTACACACAAGAGGGGCTTCTTGGAATGTCAGAGGGGTCCCTGGTCAGTCCAGAGCGGCCCAAAGCACGTAGAGATCCCAGGCGAAGGCTAAATACTCTTTCCTTTTCAATCTGCTCTAGGTCTTCCTGCCACAACCCAAATTCAAATAAAATCGGAGCTTTACTGCTATACTCGTTGTAACAGTCTTCGTCAGCGATTAAAGGACATTCGATAACACCCCAAAGCTCCGATTTTAATATTTGTCTTATGGAGTAAGCCCTCTTTGTATTTAAGTAATATATATCACGGATCACCCACTACACATAAAGTATTTTCACGGATCCCAGCTGAGCCCCTGAGCAGGTCGGAAGGGCGTTGAGAAGGTCGGAGAGGCCCCTAGATGATCTGAAGGGCCCCTGAGCTTTTTAACATTAAAAATGCAGTTGCTCAGGGAATACAAATTTGTTTTGCGCCGCTCTATAGCGCAATGAAAAAAAATAAATAAAAATATGCGGCTAAAAATATTGTGCCGTCTCTCGGCATTTTAATTAATTGATGTGTTATTTTGCTACTTTCCTTTGGGGAAAAATAGGTAGTTTTAGCGCTGTTTTACCACACTTTAAAGCGCACAATAACATTTTAGAGATTCACACCGTACGCAATGCGACGCATTGAAGAGAATGCATATACAGGGCAGGAAGCTTCAATTTTCGCGCCGCTCCGCGGCGCAATTCATTTCAAAGTTCCATGTCTTGAGCCTATTCGGGGGGGGGGACAGTTGATATGGCTGATTCAAAATTGTTGTCGCTGGTTCCAAAGTTGATATGTCAATTTGCTAACTCTAGCTTCTAAAAATTGGTATGGTATACTATACTTGTCATACTCAAAGCCCAGCCTTATCTTTTCATCTGGCCCCTTCAACGGTTGGAAAGGCCGAAGGAGACCCTTTAAAAGCTAGGAAATGGGACCCTTTCTAAGCTTGAAAAGGGGCCCTTTAAATGCTCGGGAAATAGCCCCTTATAGGCGCCCCTACCCCTTTACGAAATACTGGCTACGTGCCTGAGAGTGGGCCCTTTGATAATGAGAATGGCTGTCGTGAAGTAAGTCAGAGGGCCCTCTTGTGAAGGCCAGACTGGGGCCTTTGAAGACTAAAGGGTCTCTGAAAACGATAATGGGCCCTCACAGGTCAGGTTAAAAGTTATAGAAGATTGCAAAACAGACTCTGGTGTATAAATACCCTTTCAAATCAGCGTAGGGCCCCTCGCACCGACCAAGGTCCCTTTCAGACCAACCAAGTGCCCCTTGCCACGTCCCCCCAAAGGCTAGGGCTGCGCCTGCGACCGCCCCTGGCCCATTCGTATTTCATACTCGAGTGCTTGCGCTCGAGTGTTTGCGAAATTCGTTTGTTCGCTGCATTGACATAGCCAGGCAGACGCCTTTCCAAGGATCCTCCAGCTACCGTGAGCGAGCACAGATTTGTACGCAACACATCTCTAGCTTTCGGGCCACGTCACTTTAGAGCAAAGTCTCCGCAAGCATCAGGGGAGCAAATACAGGATCGAGGCTGAGGAACGGGTGAAACATGGCTACGAGCGAGATTCGTCCATGTGACGACGTTGTGCAGTTTTTGAATCTTGTGTATACTATTTTTCGTAGTTCGTATCATATAGTGTTTTCTCGTGGATGAATATAGACAGCATGAATGATAAACCGCGCACCGACGGAGGGGCGGATGTCCGCCCCCCAGAGGTTTATCGGGAGTAGAGGAAAACGGCGGCGCGTAGCGCCGACATATTTTGCACAACTACCATCAATTACCCACACTTTTTGAAATTTCTGATCTCCTAACTTTTAAGGTCACGCTGTCAGGTCACATTAAATGACCTGGCCTCAAGTCACATTTTTGACAGTTTGACGTCTTGCCGAAGCCACAGTGGTGAACCAAACAGCTTGAAACTCACAGTGTGTAATAAGGCCATGAATATCTACAGTAAGGTCACGCTGTCAGGTCACATTAAATGACCTGGCCTCAAGTCACATTTTTGAAAGTTTGACGTCCTGCCGAAGCCACAGTGGTGAACCAAACAGCTTGAAACTCACAGTGTGTAATAAGGCCATGAATATCTACAGTTCGTTAATCTCGGATTTTGTATATCGGTGACCTGAGGTTATGTTCAATTTCGTGACCTCCCATTATAAGTCTAGGGAAGAAAATTGAAATGCGCACCAATCGAACAAAACCTGGCTAAATATGGCTAATTTTCATCCTTGTCACTATTTTGGAGCTGAGCAGAAGAATGCATGTTGCAATTTTCTTCCGTGACCTCTTTAAGGTCAAATCCAATATGCCCCAACGGCATATGTTTTGTGTACAATGACTCCTATTCTACGTGAGATATAGTGCTATGGTTTTCACCATTCTGTTTCTCTTGTCGGCCGCCATCGATTGATATAAAGCTTGACTTGACCTTGACATGACCTCAGGTCAGATAATTTTTGTCAGTTTTACCTAGTTTGAACATACGATATATGATTCGATGCGCCGTGATGAGATAAATGCGACGATGGCAAAATCGTTGCTCTGGCGTTTATAAATAAAAAGTTATTAGCAAAACACGAATCCATGAAATTAATCATTTTTACCTTTGCTAACCTCTAGAGCATTAACTATTGACCCTATCACAAATCTGAGGACACAATGGAGAAAGAACGTTTCAGGGGCATTTCATTTTTTTTTTAATGCTCCTAGCTATCTTAATTATTGAGCTAGCCCGGATTATGTAAAGCAATGCTCAATTTACTCGAAATATGGGAGAAAGTTTGACCTGTTTTGACCTTCAGGTGACCTCAATGTTGACCTGATCAAAAAATAATCTGCCGCATTTTCTCTAGTAACTCGTCACTGGCCCACCTCACACCGTTTTTCCGCTTCTCGCTACGTTGCGTAGTTTTCGAGATCTCTGGGGGGCGGTTATCCGCTCCCTCCCCCCCCCCCACACACCGTCGGTTCTGAAGTTGGCTCAGACTCCCCGTCGGTGCGCGGGATAATGACAATGATGATGAGCTTGCATAATATTGACACTGATACCGATACTAATCACTACCTGCTAACAGTTAACACAGTCTAATCACACATATATACTTAAGAGCTGCTATGAACATTGAACATGCTCACCATTTGTTCTTCCAATATCTCAGTTGGTGAGCACGCCCACTGAGGCGATGCGCTCCATTCGAGTTGGCTGACCTGCGCTCGGTAGAGGCTCGGGCTCATCTGCAGATAAGATCATCAGACAGCCCGCAGGGAGAGGACGCGGACTCATGCTGCAGATAAGATCAACAGGCAGCCGCAAGGGAACGGAACCGGGCTCCATCTGAAGAATAAGGTCAACAGGCAGCCCGCAGGGAGATGACCCGGGCTGCCTCTGCAGATAAGGTCAACAGGCAGCCGCGGCAGGGAGAGGACCGACCTCATCTGCAGAATAAGGGTCAACAGCAGCCCGCAGGGAAGAGGACCGGGCCTTCATCTGCAGAATAAGGTAACAGGCAGCCCGCAGGGAGAGGACCGGACTCATCTGAAGATAAAGGTCAACAGGCGCCCGCAGGGAGGAACCGGGCTCATCTGCAGATTAATGGTTCACAGGCAGCCCGCAGGGAGAGGACCCAGGACTTCATCTGAAGATAAGGTCAACAGACAGCCGCAGCAGGGTAGAGGACCGGGCTCATCCTGCAGATAAGGTCTAACAGACAGCCCGCAGGGAGGGAACCGGACCCATCCTGCCAGAATAAAGGTCAACGAGGCCAGCCCGAGGGAGAGGACCGGGGCCTGAGGCTCTGCAGATAAGGTCACAGGCCAGCCGCGCAGGGAGAGGCCGGACTCATCCTGCAGATAAGGTTTAACAGGCAGTCCCGCAGGGAGAAAGGAGCGGACTCATTTCTCAGATAAGGTTAACAGGCAGCCCGCAGGGAGATGACGGGCTCATCTGCAGATAAGGTCAAACAGGCAGCCCGCAGGGAGAGGACCGGGCTCATCTGCAGATAAGGTTAACAGGCAGCCCGCAGGGAGGGACGGACTCTCTGAAGATAAGGTTAACAGGCAAGCCCGCAGGGAGAGGACCGGAAACTCATATGAAGAATAGGTTAAACAGGCAGCCCGCAGGGAGAGGACCGGACTCATCTGCAGATAAGAACAGCAGCCCCGCAGGGAGAGGACCGGACTCATCTGCAGATAAGATCAACAGGCAGCCCGCAGGGAGAGGACCGGACTCATCTGCAGATAAGGTCAACAGGCAGCCCGGCAGGGAGAGGACCGGACTCATCTGCAGATAAGGTCAACAGGCAGCCCACAGGGAGATGACCGGGCTCATCTGCAGACAAGGTCAACAGACAGCCCGCAGGGAGAGGATTAGGCTCATCTGAAGATAAGGTCAACAGGCAGCCCGCAGGGAGAGGACCGGGCTGAGGCTCTGCAGATAAGGTCAACAGGCAGCCGGCAGGGAGAGGACCGGGCTCATCTGCTCACCGGACTGAGGCTCTGCAGATCACGCAGAGCTTTCGACTTTAAATTGTGCCGGTGGACAGGAATTTCGTGTTCGAATGGTAGGGAACAGGGTTCACGAGTCAACCTCTTGTGAGCGAATGGCTCTGATATCAGATACCACACCGAATGTTCGGACTATATCCATGAAATATTGATGGATGATTATAAACAGATACCGTGAACGCCACCAGCTGGCAGCAGTTCTGTCCACCTGTCGGTTCGTTTGTTTCCCTGACTTTGTGGTGGCTGCGCGGTTTTTGTCAGCAGCGTCTCTCGGCGGGATCGGGCGCTCACCACCCTCTGAACGGTCTCTCGGCGGGACAGCCGGCCGAGCGCGTGCTAGCTGCGCCACCGCGTCACAGTCTCCGCGTGGTGCTAGCGCCCGGTGCCGGGCAGTGTTGAAGTCTCCGCGCGCGGGTTGGGCGGTACAGCGACGCGCTCCCGGAGTGAGGACCACGGCAGCAGCCAATCAGGACGTCACCAGGAGGGATCGTAGACAGATTGGTGATTGAAGATGGCGACTCTGCTTCAAAAGGTGGGCTAACTGTTGCAGGCATCGCACTGCTCTTATCAGTCATTGGCTAGCAGTGAATTTAGTGGGATGAAGCTGTTGGCTTGAGTGGGCCAAATCAGTCATGGGTCAAAAAGAAACAGAGAACCTCATTAGCCAATCAGCTCTGACAAATACAAACCTATCATATAATTACTGGGAAATATCGACCTTTTCCCCAACAAATGTAGCTTTGCTTGGAGCTGACTGTCGATACGAAAATGTACTGTAAATTAATCACCTTTTGCATACAAACACTTTTACCGAAATATTTGTCATGTAAAAACTGATAAGAGTTCCATGCTTTTAACGACCGATAATCTCAAGAGTTTGGTAACAGATTTCATTTCTGTCCCCACCAAAATCCGGTAGTGCTTTTTGACGAAATGGTATTGAAAATATGTCGTGCTCTCTGTGTAATATGAATACGTGCCCTTCCATCCTCAACAGTCAACAATTGTCTGATAAAATATATATAAATTTAACTTATATACCCTGAAGACGGCTTAGTTGGTGTTTGCGACCCTCATTTGTTTCAGAAAAGATTTGTCATAATGGTTCATTTTTCCAAATTAGAAGTTGTATTTTGTTTTGTCATTAGCTGTACATTGCTTATAAATAGAATCATAACTTTTTCCGAAACAATCAACAAACAATAAAAATGGCAATGAAATAGGAGGTTCATTCAAACAACCAAACGGTGGCCTATTTATTGTCGGCGATGTTACAGTGTTTTCAAATGACAGAAAGGTGTCCGATTTGTCAAGCCAGATATAAAGAAGGATCATGCCGTCTGTCACCACACATAAGTACATGCCTACGTTTAAATTTGCCAAATTGCATTTATTTACAAAAAAAATATTTCACCTTTAAATTGAGACGCAATAAATTATAAATCGTACATGTCATAAGTAGATTATGTAGTAAAATAAAAAGACGATATTTCCCTTTAACCCTATTCCCTGCGGGGGCAGATTCTGCCTCCCCAGTAGTTTTTCGCCGGCCGCTTCTGAACCATTACGTCTATTGTCTTGAAACTTTCGGACTTTTCCTAAATATGAATGACGCTTGTTCTGTTAAAATTTTGAAAAAATCGGCTGAGCAGAGGCGGCTCCAGGGTCATGTTTTTGGGAGGTTGTTACAAATGCGAGTGTGCGGCGCATACTTCCTTCGTAGTTTGCGGTGGAATAAAAGCGTCAGAAACTAAGTCGATGCTCTATACATCATACATAATTGGATTATACATAATTGGGTGAGGCCCGTTTGGGAAGACCAAAACCTCCCCCGGCCCGGCTCGGGGACTTGCGCTGGGAACCGCACTAGTGGTGTGTCGACCACTACTCCAGGCCGGCTCGCCAGGGTAGTCGAGAGGGAACCGAGGGAGCTGTTGATCTCTCCGGGTCAATTTTCCGGCCCGGCTCGGGGACTCGCAGGGCCCGACACCCTTCAAATAAGGCAAGGATGGATAAAGGCGGCTCGCGAGTGTTGGGTTCTATGTGACCCTGGAATCCGCCTAAGTGTACAATTTGTAACATTGTAACAAATTACAGGGGCAACAAAGCCCATATTCTGGACGGTTGGCGCCGGCTTCGTACGGTCCCAACACTAAGGGAAAGAGGCACTATGTATCCTGTGGCTATGTGTATCCCAAAAATCCCCATTTTTTAGCTGGCGACGCCCTGGGGAGTACGGCCTATGGATTTTTTTGGATGTTTGGGGTACTTGTCGCCCCTTTCACACCTTAAAGGAACATGAATTGGGGAAGCTCAAAAACCGTCTTTGCAATGAAAATCGGTCGATCAAGTTGGCCGCTGGGGGCAAAACTTGACCCCTTCGGCGGGCTCGCTGGGGACCTCAAAAGCTACACCAAAAGAACTTTCGTATTTTTCTGGGGCCCGCTTGTGCTCGGGACCCGCTCCCCACTCAGTTTTGTGTGATGGGCAAGACGAGAGAAGGAAACTTATCGGGGCACTTGGCTCAACAACAAAGGGCATTGATCACGAAGCAAATCCGGGAGGGGTGATGTGTCGGGTCCCCCACGTCAGAGCATGCCGCGGTTTGACCGCTCCGACAGTATCTCCTGAGCGGGACCAGGCCGGGGCTCAGAAATTCCTGCGGCCCGACGATCTCGCCCCTCCCCGGCGCACAGGCAGGGGTTAATGACCGTAATTGCTTACTCGCGGGGCCGCCCGCAGGGGATGAGGGTTCGCAGAACAAGAAGCATCAGTGCGCCCGAAAACTAAAGGGTGCGCGTTTCGGGGAGACGCGAGGGACCGTAAACTGTTACAGAATGTACACGGCGCCTACACTCGTCCGCCCAATCGATGAGCAGGGGTGCGCCGGCCTGTTGAACCCATTCAGCACGCCGGAGTTGGAGTCTGAGTTTATGTGAATATACGCGACAGGCTCACAACATTGGCTTCGCACTTTATTGGGTACTATGTAAGTCTCCTCAATCAGGTCTATAATGGCACTACTGCCGGGTCTAAGACTGCATTCGTCTCACATAGATTTTCCTGCATTTTAACACTATTTAGGGGCCTACTCAAGTTTACGGGTACTTTTATCCGAGCTCCAAACTCCAAACTCCATACCCATTGTTGGCTAAACTGTCAAGGTTGACAAAAATGGTCACGGAATTTGCCAAATTTATGCCGAATGTATTATTTAACCGAACTAGTTACGTATTCACAATTCGTATTTCAAACTGAATGGAATGTCTCATATCAGTGAGCCACACTATAGCAGAAATGGGCAATAGACTACCCACAATATCGTTTGGGTAGACACTGCTCGAGAGCCACAGGGCTGTTGTGATGCAGATGTATGCGGCATTGTTGAGGGTCATTAGGAGGGCCGATGTCGGGGCGTATACAAGCCCCGCGAGGTTTTGACTGGTGGCCCGTGCAATAACTCGGTAATGTCTTTCTTACGAAAGAGTATCGCGTCTCTT
This sequence comes from Semibalanus balanoides, assembly GCA_014673585.1. Taxonomy (NCBI): domain Eukaryota; kingdom Metazoa; phylum Arthropoda; class Thecostraca; order Balanomorpha; family Balanidae; genus Semibalanus; species Semibalanus balanoides. Next base: position 20,270 of record VOPJ01003488.1, read on the forward strand.
GGCCCTTACGGTTCTATATGTTATATTTATAGGGTTTGGGCACTTTGGTTCAAAGGGTTATGGTATCAGCAAGGGATGAACGAGAGGGCAGCTAATGTGTCCTTACTTGTGAACCGGAGGAGGCGATATGATTAGGAGGTCTTAGCTGGTGAATTCTATTTGTTCTCTCCATTCCCCCTGGTTGATCGAGTTTAACACATATGGTCATTGCCCAATCTGTCATAAGCGACACAATCCACTCTTTTGTCAGTAGCAGTTTTAAAGATGCATCGTCCCTTATCTCTTTAATGTTTCGCAGCAGAACACACGTCATTTCATAGGCCAGAAAATAACTATGTTTTTTTAGAATGCAAAAAGCACATATTTATGAGGCAATGTAAGTATTACGGTACAGAGGGACGGGTGGCGGCGCTATTCGGCGGGACCGACCTCTAGACCAGGCACTATACAAAAAAAAGACACCATGCGCATTGAGGCAAATATCGTGGTGACGCCTATCTATAAATCAGACGATAACGGAACAGGAAGGCACAACAGAGTTCTCCGGTCCACAGTTCTCAAGGAGTTTAAAAGGACAGAGAGGAGGAATACACGACCTTTTTCTGATTACTCTTTTGGGGGGCGGGCAGAGGAGGTCTCAAATTCAGGTACATGATCAGGGAGTTATAAACTGTCCCGAGATAAGAAAGTCAAACAAAAAACAAAAAATAAAGAAAACAAAAAAAATTCGAAAAAAATTAGTATTATACACATAAGACTATTAGTAAATTATACTTTAATTCAAAAAGGCAGGCAGGAACACGGATTGCATATCAATAACTGGGATTATCCGCAAAGGAAGATGTTGTCAAGCTATCTGATAGCAACACGATAATAATATCCGGACAGAGTAGGGAGAGACCGAGGACAATGCGATCCGTTTCTTCGGGAAACTAGCTGGGCGCCAGGGAATTAGCATCAGTGGGTGTGGGATCCAATTATTGGGACTTTGGGGCAATGGATAGTACATAATTTCATGTATTTCTAAAATGATATGATGCCACGTAGTTTATTAATATCGGTATGTTGCCTGAAGATCACAAGTGTAAATACACACCTCCCGTTATGCTTAGTCGGTAAGATATATGATCTTAGTCTCTCTCACCTAGCTCAGGCCAACATGGTTTATATTGATAAGAATAGTCGGTGCGGTCGTATTTAGATTCAGAAAATGGTACGCACGTAAATCATTCAAACTGCTCACGATCACAGTTACATTTGGGGAGGATGGCTCTAGGTCAAGCGCGGCTCTAACATCATGACCTGATGCGTCTTGGACGCGGAGTTATTAAGAATCTTCATACTGGGTCATGTCCCTTCACTCCTGTTCGCGTCCGAGCCGCAACGGGCTTACCTGCCAAACCGCAGATCACAAGGCTGCAAACGGGTACAATTTTTGAGCATTCCATCGTCATTCCCGCGTACCAGCGGCATGCCTGCCTTAAACGAGAAGCTGCACCTCACCAGTGGCGACTGAGGGCCTAATCGTGCCGCTTTGGTAAGGGCGTTGGAGCAGTTAAAGCGCGGCTCGCCCTTTCACCAAAAAGTTGGGCCACGCAAAACATTTCCTTCTTCTGAATGTCTTTCAGGGACAACTCTCTGGAGAATGTACGATTGTTAATCGGTCTCGTTCAAGGACCACGCAAAGTGTCAAGCATCACATTAACAACAGCAATCGTAGCCAATGAAGAAGGGAAAACTGGATCTAACAGTGTATTATTTGCTGGGTGTATTACGAGGCGAGCGAGGCGAAGCGGCGGAGCGGGATGTCCTCATTGAATCTGAATACCGGATTTGTTTTTTCTATTTTCCTTGCCGACATATACAGCGGACACGCGCACGCAATCGGGCCGTGGCCATGTACGCTGGGCGAGCGGGGGACGGCTGGGTCAGAAGCCTTTATATCTTTGAACCCCGGCATCCAACTGATTTTGGTCGACGGAGCAGAGTCTCTCGGCAATACGATGATAGATTAGCCTCCATGCGCCCATAAACATTGTGTACATCTACGTTTGGGACATGTTTTTTACTTCATGTTGATGGTCTAGCACGTTGAGCGCGGTTGCAAATACGTGCCGGCGTTAGTTCGGCCCAGGGGGTGTTCAGGAGATGTCTATTTTTATTTCCGCTACTATGCTGTAGCTGAGAAACGGCTGGACCTATAGAGCTTAAATTTGGTGTGGCTGGAGACCACACCATGGCAAATGTTGCACAGGTAAACTCTGGGTCACACTGCACGTGCGCATACGTGCACCCTGTTCCCGTCCACACAAATTACCTACAAAACATCGTTGCAATACGACCGTATATCTCGGCAACCAAAGCCGCAAAGACAACGGGTCAAAAACACAAGATGGTACGAGGAAACGATCCGCCCGGCGTATGCACTATGTGTCGATAGCGGCGCGGTAACGTGGCAAATTACTGGCCATACAAGCGCAAATTCATAGTTTTATGACGTCTTCAACGAATTAAATCATGCCCAACACCTATGGACGTGGAAGCGATGAAAACAAACACCATCTGTAGACCTATGTACCATCTCTAAAGATGCATTCAAAATTTAGGTTTCATGCCAGTATTTCAGCTGTTAAAATCTGTCTGCAATATTTTTATTAACGATTTGATAATATTTCCTTAAATACAACCGCCGTAGCTTTCAAAACCAAAGGGTGCTTACACGATACAAATGATGCGGCGTAAAGCGCAATCCAAATCCATCTAATACCGAACCCACCAAAAATGACGCGTATTTTTGTTGGCTGCTAACAACATGAACGCATTATAATAGCTATAACTAATTTAAACTAACGAGCTCTCAAAACCTATTATGTAATTGCGAAACTCTCGAGTCGAGTTCGGAACTCGTACATGTTGCGACCGGGGTTCAGTATATTACAACAGGAGGGCAAGGCGAAAATGGCAGAATGCTCGAGAATGCCATGCTTTGCACAAGACGCAACCTCCTGTTGGCCCGGCGAAGAGGTGATAACTTTGAACACGCTTGGAAAGGCCGAGAATCCTTAGCTAGTCTGGAAAAGTCGGGGGCTCCGTCCTTCGCTCGATTTTTGAAAGGCGTTCTGTACTTCCGGGGGCGAGGTATGGAGGTATCTACTGGTAGTTGTAATTTGCGTCGGCTATACGCTTGGCGCATCGCATAGTGGTTTCCCGGCAGCCATGTAACGAAGGAGGCAAATGATTTGCCCCGTGGGTGTCAAATGGACGTTTCTGGGAGTTCAGTGAGCCCGCGATCAATGTGTCCCCGGAGGGAAATTATAGGATATGGTCAGTATCTGGTAATATAACAGGTCAACTGAATTATCCACTTAATTGATGACACATAATGTGCACCAAGAAATATAAGTGTCAACTCTCAGATCTAGTGGTTACATGTTCCAGCAACAGAACATAATAATGTATTATTGTCGCCATTTACCTTCAATCACTCTCAAGCAATGCTATTGTTTGTTTACTTAGTCATTTTTACATCTATCAGGTGAAGCCTGAGGCAGTGGGAGCGTCTGTTTTGTCCTTTTCCCTTCCCCTGAAAACTGATGTCTGAATGTGCCAGAGGTTGTTAAGGTCGTGCTAGGGGTGCACCGTTTGCCTGTGAGCACCAGGAAGTCCCATCCCTCGCCGAAAGAATGGAACTTCCATCAGGAAATCCTGCTCCTCGCGGACTTACCGACACATAGCAACAAATCGTTATGAAAAACGGACCCCCTTACCACCCAGTTCTACCTTTCTAACTTACATGGAGTTGCACAATGCACGTGTTTATGTGTAAACTTGATGTGTAACATGATAAAATGATAAAAGTTACATGGTGTGGATACGAAACTAACCAACGGAATCAGATTCAGTCTTCAGCACAGCAGAAAGTTAACCCGCGCGGCGTAGGGGGGGTAAATATTACCCCCTCCCGTATTTCCGCAATAACTTGAAAACCGTAACAGATAAGCGACGTCAAAGTTAGTAACCTTTATCCAGCATCAATTTGACGTCTACCTACAAATTCATCGAAAAAACTTTGAGAGCTTGGGAGATAATGACGGTTTTGATGACGTCATGTCATGCCATTTTTGTGAATACGATAAATGTTTGATGCATCGTAGAAACATAGCTTTGAAGCACAATCGCAAAAAACGCAAACTGATAAGAAAAGGAAATTTAATTTTCTCCAAGATGGCAAATTTTTTCGGATTCCAAAATTTTGGTTTTTGACCAAACCCTAAAATCCAAATAACTGATTTTTCATAAATGTTCCCCAAATTAAAAACATTTTAAAGGTATCTAAAAAAACGGAATATATATATATGATAACCAAGTGTAATGCATACCCATACCAAATTTCAAATAATAGCTTCATTTTTCATGACTGGATTGCTCCTCCAAGCATAAGTAGGGGTAAGACGCCATTTTTTTCAAACATTACGTTTTTTTGGATTTTTGACCTGATCACACGAATATATAAATGTCAGTTTTTGTGTTTATGAGACCAAAACTAACCTAGAAACATCATTGTTATTCATATTAGTCAGTTTTCCAGTTTTGAACCTTTAGATGACCTGAATCTTGACCTTTGACGGGGTCAAGTTGAAAAAATGTCTGCTTCTATCGTTATTAGTGCAAAATGACCCCTAAACTGTGTCAACAAGGCTTTATTTGACCTCTTTGTGACAGTGACCTGTTTGTGACTGAACCTTGACCTTTGAATTTGCATGCGAATTTCATTTTACTTAATGCAATAGATGTAATTGAACACCTTTGAGAGCTTTATGTGGCATTTGACAAACTCTTAATCAAAGGATTTTAATTGAATGTATGAACCATTAACTCAATTAACTCGAACTTTCCATATGACCTGACCGTGACTTACACTTTGACGCTAAATTGAAAAATGTATGGTATGCAATTCGATTCGTTTCGTTAGAGGCTTTCGATTCGCCTCCTTGCGCGGTCTCGCCTGCGGCTTATTGGTTCGGGAAGATAAGAGGGGGGTAATATTTACCCCCCTACGCCGCGCGTTCGGCGAGAGACCCCTACGCCGCGCGGGTTAATTCAGTCTTCAGCACTGACTTAAACAAAATCCGCTAAAGCATACGGGTTGATTTCTACGAGATTAAGCAATATCGTAAGTTTGTCTTAAGCAAACTTTCATGCAAAATTTGAAACTTGCAGGATTTTATCCGATCATAAGTACCTAAAATTAGTGTATCTCGGATTTCTTGCATCGGTGACTTAAGGTCAGGTCAATTTCCTGACCTCCCTATTATAAGTGAACGGGAAAATAAACAAATGCTTCCTTTTCAGAAAATGTGTATTTTATCTGGCTGATTCTTTCAGAATTGGTGCTATTTTAGCTCACAACTGGATGACCATAGGTACTCCATTGTTGCTTAGTGATTTCTGCAAGGTCATCTGAGGTCATTAGCAATGATATGCTAATTGCTAATAACCATTGATATAATAAATATTGAGCCAAGCGGATGACACCACTGTGTTTGTCTCTTCTGGCCACGTCGCCCAATGTGCAACTTAATATAACTGGGCCACCAAATGACCTTGACCTGAGGTCAAATTTTGAAGTTAACCTTACCAGGTCAAAAGTTATATTTTTCAAAGCGCCTCGTCAAGATAAACACTATGGTATTAAAATAGTTGCTTTATCGTTTTTAGATAAAAGGCAATTCAGGAAAACAAGTTTTACCAAAAACTGCATTTTTGACCTTTCATGGCCTCTGGAGCATACACTATTGATCTGAGCTTAATTTTGAGAACAAGCAGTGTGATTTAATTTTTAATAAGCTTTCGATTGCTGTTGTTCGTTTGTTCCTAGCTATCAAAGTTCACGAAATATATGGGGTTGTTTGAAGCAAAGTCCAAAAACTGTGAAATTTGACCTTAGATGACCTCATGCGACATCAATATTGACCTGAGCTAAAAATGCGATCTGTAACTTCAAACGGCCATGTCAAGAGCTTTCAAAAACTTTTGCCGCGTCTTTCTATCTCTTTTAGTTTTCGAGTTAGAGGAGGGTTCATTTTGAGCCCCCACTATTGCGAAGTTGTCTCGTAGGCCCACCAGGGCGTGGGTTAATACAACCGCAAGCACATCGGCTAAAGCTGGTTGTTTTTACCTTACACGAACGACCGCAAAAGACTAGTGCTGTTACTGACCCAGGGTGATAAGTGCGGGGCTTAACTAGAGTAAAGCTGATCAGTGTGATCTGTTAAGTGGTCGCGCGGAACCACTGCTGGCCGGAGAGCTGCAGTGTTCCGGTGGTGGCGGCAGGCGCGGATCCAGGATTTCGGTCAGGGGGGCGCCATACAAAAAGTTGCGCCCTCCGGGTGCGCCCTACAAGCGCGCCATAGGCGAGACCCGGTTCAGGGGGGCGCATGCCCGCTCCCCCTGGATCCGCGCCTGGTGGCGGGGCTGCAGGGGTGCGGGACTGCTGTTCTGCCGGTGCCGCCCAGCTGCTCCAGTCAGCTGTGTTGTAGCGACTGTGGTCCGGTCAGAGGTCAGAGGTCAATGACAGGGGGCGCCAGACGCCACCACCGCCTCCGATACAGGCTGTATAACGGGCCACCGGAACATGGCTCGGCAGGAGGCCAGGCTGCGTTACGTCAGCACTCAGCACGTGCTGGCTCCAAATGCAGGGCGTGGGCGTTTGCAGATTTGTTTTAACTTCCAATACAGCGCCGCATAGTTTTTAGAAGACATCCCTTCGATGTAGCGTTTTGCAGGTCAGAATGATATCAATAGTAAACACGTCACCAGTGAAGAAAAATAAATATTAATCCAAACTGAAGCAACCATCGTCAGTTGAGATTCTGTAACATGGCATAGCAATCTGCACATCAATAACATTATGTCGTGCTGTGACAAGAGCAGAGTTTTTAGAATATAAATGTACTCGAGCTGGCTAGTGGCTACTGGCCAGTGAGTCACGGACCGGTTTGGGTGCTCCTCGCCTCGTGGCCACTGGTCAGGTGTCATTGTGACAATGACCCGGCGCGAGCCAGCCCACTGCCGCCGGACACGGAAGTCGGAAGACGCCCACCACGCTGCTGTCGCTGCTGTCCCCCGATGACGTCACGCTCCATACCCGCCGGACAGGTGTTCACTGCCGATGACCGCTGCGATAGACACATGACGAGATGAGTGTAGGGGGGGGTGTAGGGGGGAGTGACCACCTGTGGTCGAGAGGTCCATGCGCTGATTGCTGGACGGACGGCATTCCGAGGTTATTTGTCCGCTCATTGCTGGTAGTGGTGAGATTCCTCCGTCATTGCGTCATGCCACCGGAGTGGTGATCAATGCCGTTGATCTGCCGTTGACCTGCCGTTGACCTCCAGTGAGTGATAGAGACTGTACCACCGGAGTGGTGATAAATGCCGTTGACCTGCGGTTGACTTCCCGCGAGAGAGACACGAGAGAGACGTGGCACACGAGGTGTGGGCTGAGTGGCGCGTGCCGGCCCGCGGTTCCGCTGAATAAACTGGTCTCTGCGCCCACACCCACGGGTCGGTCGGACGGTGGAACGCGAGCTGCAGTCAGAGGTCGAGGAAGTGTCACTGACCCCTGAGGTGTTACTGCGAGCTGACATTGGCTTGTATTGTGTATGCATTTTCTCTGTGTTTTCATATCAGTGAAATCTAGACAGGACGGAAAGCACCTCTGTGTGGTTGATGTGTATCTGTCTTGCCTCCTGCAAATTTGCTTTGCACCTTGTAAAGCAATGTAGCTGGTAATCTAGTAACACTTGTGAGAAAGTGCTTGTGAAATGAACGCCTTTAAACGCTGCAAAAAGTTGTTAACGCTAAAATTGCCGCTTTAAACTCCAAGGAAGTGCCCTGAAGGAAGAACTACACTCTGAAGGAAGTACTACACTCTGAAGGAAGTGCTTGTGAAATTAACGCTAACAGCATTAGCAAAAGCACTAACATCAACCGCAAACGGCAAAACTGTCTGGAAATGTTCTTTGTTTACCTGGCTGTTCAAAACACCGACAGCTAAGTGTCTATTTCCGCCCAGAGTAAGCTTGTGTGACGCTTGGTGTGATTTAGCTGTTTGTGCTTCGCAGATACACTTCTAATGCTAAGGTCATTCTTTTATCCATAAAACCTCCTTTTATTTACAAGATTCAAAATTGATAAGCCAATCATAAAAGGTACAGTCCCACTCTCTGGAAAATCGCGCACTTGTAACTATCGGCTCGCCATCCCATCACCTCCCGTCTCCTGGCTGACCTGACTCGACTCATTTCCATCTCTGGCGGATCTGACACGACTCATTTCCATCCCGGCATTTCGGGCGTCAAGGTCGACCGACCGATCGGTCATCAATGGGTCAGTCACACGCCTGCTGCCGAGGGCTCAGTCAGGCGGAGCGAAACAGCCTGCCCGCGGCCTTCCTCTACTCACACGCCGCCTGCGGCTCTACTCACACGTGTCGCTGCTGTCCATCCCGACCACACGCGGCCTGCCTCTATACTTACACGTGCTGCTGCTACTCTGTCCATTCCGACCACACGCGGCCTGCCTCTACTTACACGTGCTGCTGCTACTCTGTCCATCCCGACCACACGCGGCCTGCCTCTACTTACACGTGCTGCTGCTACTCTGTCCGTCCCGACCACACGTGGCCTGCCTCTACTTACACGTGTCGCTGCCATGCTGTCGATCCCGACCACACTCGGCCTGTATTAACGCTCCTATCTGCCCATTCTAACATGTGCTCCCTAGTAGCACACATTACCTTCACGACTTCGTGACACCGTTTTCACGAGGTCATGAGAACGTTGCCACGACGTAATTACGTCGTATAAACGTTGTTAACGTTGCCATGACGTTGTAACAACTTGATATGCTACTAGGGCTGCTCCTGCTAGCTCGTCCCGAGTCCACTCGCCTGCCACCGCCAAGCTCCGGCGGAAGCCAACACTCCTCTCTGCTCGGCAGAAAACCAGGGAGTGTGAGAGGTAATTAGCACTCCTGGGGCCCATGACGGCCCAATTTGGCCGGTTCAGCTCGTCGAGCCGGTCCTTCCGACGGGCTGACTGCCTTCGTATGCAGATCCTGACAGCAGCTCTTCCACAGCAGCGCCACCCTGCGGCTGACCCGGGAGTGACTGACCTCGGCTGGCCTTGGCGCAGCGTGGGGGGTTATATTGACGCTCCTGGCTGGCCAGTGTTTGCGGAAGGCCGGAGGTACTGGGTAAATATGAGGGAGCGCGTGGGAACGGCGGGCGGCGTTGGGGGGGGGGCGGACAGGTGACACTGGGGAGAGACGCTGCTGTCGTCAGACTGTCGGCTGATGTCGTCATGCTGGCGGCTGATGTCGCATTGCTTTGGTGCATGTTACGACAAGGCTGGTACTCTTCAGAAGTTTCTCTGATCATCAGGCAACATACAGGCGTTTTTTAGCGTCTAAAAATACATTTAGCACAATATTGCTTTATACGCTTAGGCTCGAAACTGCACGTGGTTTTGAGCCTCACTTTGAAGTACCCAATGCAAATGGTTGGACTGTTGCCCTACGAACTTGTATTTACCCCACTAACGTTTTCAACAATGCCAACATATACATGTCAAGCCTCTTTAGAAAAAGCCTCGTTTGAAAAGCTGCGGCGTTGTTACAAGCCATGTTGGCCTATTGACATTGACTGCTGACCTCCAAGTCAACCTTTCTGGGTGCTGCGAGCTGCATAAATTACCAGTCCTCTGGGACATCAATAAACTTACTGCGCTGCTTCCAAGCCAGCCCTTCGGGGCGCTGCGCTGCATGTAATAACTAACTGCGCCGCAAAATAGTATTGTGCACAAACGCGCTTGTGTTCTATAGGGAAAAGACACGAGGCCACTAAATGAATAAATAAACGGTCACTGTGGCATTCACGTTAGCTTCCGACCAAATTGCTGGACAAGCAGCATTCGGCTTCTGCCGCGAAATGGAAAACGTAGAAGCAACACTTTGATCTCTCCTGCTACTTGCTGTTGTTGCACACTGTCCTACCACGCATTCCAGAGTGTTCTACACTGTCCTACTACGCATTCCAGAGCGTGTACGCAAACGAAGTATAACCCCGTGACAGTCCGACCAACAGAGACAGAATGAATATGTCAAAGACTGATAGACGCTTAGAGGCACAAACTTGACGGACAGGATACGCATGAAAACAAAACACATCAAGTAACTAGCAGGGAGATATTTTGCTGCATCGTGGACGATGTTCACTACCCATTAACTACGTGCTATAGATAATTTACGGTACTACTGAAATTATCTGGAAGAACCTGATTCGGGTGCATCGGTGTACTTCTTATCTCGGACAGGTATAACTCCTGATCATAATTAGATCCAGCCCAATCAGAAAAAGGTCATTCCTCTCACCTCAGCGTTACTGTTATAGATAGGGTCACCACGATATTTCTCAATGCGCATGGGTGTCGTTTTTTATAGGCCTGGAAGGGCCAAAGCCCTACCAATAATGCAATATTTTAACATTTGGCCTATGACGTTGCATGGTAAGAATGACTTTAAAATATATCAAGATGGCATTGGAGGCATACCAATCATGTTCAGAAGACATGGCCCCTGTCATTGCGATAACTGAACCACTTAATTAAAAGAGAACCATCTTCGGATCCCCGTCAAACCGGTTTACCTCCCCCTCCCTCCTCCCCGTCACGTGGACACATTCTCGGCCATTATTGACCTTCGTCGCGTAACAGCTGAGTAGCAGGTAGGACGAACGCTCGCACGCATACCGTTATATCACAATTGGCTGTCGCACTAAACAGATCCCGCGTGCCGCGCACTGTGTCGCGATGCGCCGCATTCGTCCCGTTCCGCCGCGCTCGTCCGTGGCGCGCAGCAATCAGTGCCGATTGAGGCCGTCGTCAGCTGATCGTCGGAGTCGACGGAGCGAGGCGTCACGTGCCGGTGACCAGGCCCGCTGTCCACCTGACGGTCACAGCGGTCCCCAGCGAGCCCGCCGGGTCCCAGCGGTCCCAGCGGTCACAGCGGTCCTCAGCGAGCCGGCCCGGTCACAGCGGTCCCAGGAGTCCCGCGAGCCGGCGGTCACACAGTGGGTCCAGCGAGCCGGCCGGTCGCAGCGGTCCCCAGCGAGTCCACCGAGCCGGCCGGGTCAGCAGTGGTGCCAGCGAGTCCCCGAGCCGGCCGCGGGTCACAGCGGTCCCAGCGAGTCCCCGAGCCGGCCGGGCTACAGCGGTCCCCAGCGAGTCCCCGAGCCGGCCGGGTCCCAGTGGTTCCCAGCGAGTCCCGAGCCGGGCCGGGTCACAGCGTCCCAGCGAGTCCCCCGAGCGGCCGCGGGTTCACAGCGGTCACCAAGCGAGTCCCCGACCGCCGGCTACAGCGGTGTCCCTCAGGCGAGTCCCCGAGCCGGCGGTCCAGTGGTCCCTGAGCCGAGTTCCCCGAGCCGGCCGGGTCCCAGTGGTTTTTCCCAGCGAGTCCCCGAGCGGCCACGGGTGCAAGCGGTCCCAGCGAGTCCCAGAGCCGGTCGGGTCAAGCCGGTCCCAGTGAGGTCCCGAGCCGCCGGTCCAGCGGTCCCAGGCGAGTCCCCCGAGCCTGCTCGCGGGTAAGGACAGCGTCCCCAGCGGTCACAGAGCCGGCGGGTCCAGTGGTCCAGCGAGTCCCCGAGCCCCGCCAGGTCACAGTGGTCCAGCGAGTCTCCCCGAGCCGGTGCGGTTCAGCGGTCCCCAGCCGAGTCCCCGAATCTCGGCGCGGGTCCCACGGTCCAGCGATCCCGAGCCTGCCGGGTCACAGTTGTCCCAGCCGATCCCCCGAGCCCGCCCGGGTCATCAGTGGTTCCCAGCGATCCCCCGAGCCCGCCGGATCAAGTGGGTCCCAGCGCTCCTGCCCCGATGCCGGCCGGGCTACAGCGCGGTCCCAGCGAGTCCCGAGCCGGCGGGTACAGTGGGTTCCCCAGCGGGTCCCGACGCCGCCGGTCACAGTGGTCCCAGCGGATCCCCGAGCTCGCCGGTCACAGTGGTCCCAGGATCCCCCGAGCCCGCCGGGTCACAGCGGTCCCCAGCGATCCCGCCGAGCCCGCCGGTCACAGTGGTCCAGTCGAGTCCCCCGAGCTGGCCGGGTCACATGGCTCCCACCAGCGATCCCCCGAGCCCGCCGGGTCCCAGCGGTCCCAGCGAGTCCCCGACCCCGCCGGGTCACAGTGGTCCCAGCGATCCCCCGAGCCGGCCGGGCTACAGCGGTCCCAGCGAGTCCCCGAGCCCGCCAGGTCACAGTGGTCCCAGCGAGTCCCCGAGCCGGCCGGGTCCCAGCGGTCCCCAGCGAGTCCCCGAGCCGGCCGGCTCACAGTGGTCCCCAGCTATCCCCCGAGCCCGCCGGCTCACAGTGGTCCCAGCGAGTCCCCGAGCCGGCCGGGCGGAAACCACAGATCAGGACGAAATGCCACGGTCTGTGAAGAATGGGACGGAGAGTATTTGGTCTAAGTTTAAAGTTTTTGAAGTCTAAGTTTTGATTTGGTCAAAGTCTAAGTTCGCATAAGACAAAAGATATAAAAATAGTACCTACCGTACATACAATCGTGCTGCTACCCGTCACAGGTCACTCTTGACAATCGCGAGACACGACACCCAACTACCAGTCATCACATCACAGCCTCTCGTGATAGCTGGAAACGTGGAACAACTTTCCTAGCGTAACATTTGTTCTGCCACGCATCACCAAGAACTTCAGAAACTTCTACATCTGTCGATCATTCCACGCCTGTCCTGTTAGCGTCGCCTCCTGCGGCATGTGTGACGATCTGTGACGCACGTGTTGCCATTGTGACGCACGTGCTACCATTGTGACAGGCGTCACGACGTTCCGTCACGCCGAAATCTCCTGCCAGCGCGTCAACGGATCCCGGCACAGGCGCCGCAGAGCCGACGAAACAATGCAGTTTCTGCCATTGCGGCTTGTCGGCGAGACAATGGTCAATTTTCGACGGTGGGCGGTCCGGTGCCGCTGTGCGGAGATACGGTCGGGGATCACAGCGGCGGCACAGCGGGCCTCGGCGGCACAGCTCGGCGGCACAGCGGGCCTGCAGGGACAGCGGCGGCGGGGCGCGGCAGGCGACACGCCACACAGGACGCGCATGACACAGGGCAGCGGGAAGACAGCGACACCGTCACCCTTTGTCACTCCATTGTCACACCTCGCCGCTCCGGAGAGGAGACGACACTGGTGAACACTGGACACGGGGCGTCAGACATGCAGACAAAGCGCCAAGGTATGCGGACAAAGCGCCAAGATATGCGGACAAAGCGCCAAGAGATGGGGACAAAGCGCAAGAGACGGACGACGGAGCAAGGAGCTGGGGACACAAAGCGTTGTTCGACAGCCATTTATTAGCGAGACCTCGTTAGTGATAACGCCAGACGGAGCGATTAGCTCAGAAAGAGGTATTACCCAACTGACTGATTGTAGGCAATAAGACCGTATTAAAACAACCAGTTTCGCAAATCGCCTCGTTTGTAACACGATGAGGCGCAGTTGAGATAGCGCGAATGAGATAACCTTGAACGCCTGGAATGTGTAGCGCAAATATGACGGAGACTTTGGAAAACAACAGAGTGTTCTGGTCCATTCCCTCGACGCTTTCCTCCAAATTAACTTTTAGTTTTTTTTATTTCCATCAATTAAGTTAACTTTGATATTTGTCTGCTTCTTCTTATCAAGTAATAACTTCTAGTTGCAAACGAGTAAGCGTGCCTGACATTCACGGTCACCTGAGGTGCGCCGTGATGCGTGATCATGCGCCGTGATGGCATCAAGTGGTCAGTAGCCGTCAGGCACGTAACCAGGATTTTGCTCAGGGGGGCCCCGTCGGAACAAAAAATCATATTTTGCTCCCAAAATCTCATTCTATCTAGTGTGAAATCACATTTTGCTCCTCAGCCATATGTTGCTGACCGGGGGGGAGGGGGCGGGGGGTAGGGTCGGGTTTTCAGAGAATCTCATTCTATCTAGTGTGAATTTATTTCGCTCACAGGGGGGGGCATGGCCCCCGTGCCCCCCCCCCTTGGCTGCGTCCCTGGTAGCCGTTTTCACTATGGACTAATTTGCGAAAAATGTTTTAGCCCTCACCCTACGGTCCCGTAGGGCAAGGATTAAAAAAATTCGCAAATTAGTCCATCGTGAAAACGGCTAGTAGGGGCATTACAGGACAGACAGATCGACAAGCGAAAACCCCAAATTAACACCCTACATCTCCGATTTCGATGGCACTACTCCCCTTACACCGGCTGAAACCGATCTTCGGATAAACCTGATTGGTTACTGTATCGCCACCGCTCAAAAGCTACGTTGGTTGCGAATCGTTCCAGACCAGATCAAAATAGCGTCAGACGCACCACTTTCCCTACTCCCTACTGCTACCAATTTGCTACTAAATAGAGGAAAGACGAACAAGCAAATACAGGAAACACAAACAAGGCAAAAAGAAATACTTGTCTTTTGTCAAAACGCTATTTTTTCGCATCAGTACCCGTTTTTCATCACCAGTTTCAGCTCTTTTTGGGGGGCTAATTTGTATTGCTGCATCTGATCTGTCCGGTCTGGAATGGGGGTCCGTAGCCCCTGCCGCCCCCTGGATACATTAGTGATAGCAACGATTGAGCACCATATTCAACGCAATTGAGACATTTACCTCTTGCGTTGTTTGCACAACTGCGATGCCTGTGCAGGTAGTACCTGAATAGCTACTAAGTTTACGTTGTCCACTCCACAGTTGCTGTTGACTAAATAATAGTTTAGTACTTATATTCGCCGCGGATCGCCAGTCACACGAGGCAAAAAACGAAGTAAATAATTAGGCAAAACGATATAAAAACCTTGGTCGGAGCAAATTTCATCAATTGTGGGAAATCAAAATCCCTTCGGATATGTCACAATCCCTTCAGAATTTATGTTTATCCCTTCGAAGTTTGTATTTTTCTTTGTGCCTATTTTATAGCCTAAATCAGGCATAATAAGACATAAAACGTTTTCTGACATTACAAATTTCGACAGAATGCTAAAGCAAAAAATATCACCATTTATAATTGCTGCACAACGCTGCAATTGATTGATTGGGGCACTTAGTGGTTTGCGGACTCGTCAAGGTGTTCGTTTTCTGCCTTTATGCTGACAAAATGTCAGGATAAACGCGGTTTTCGAATAATTTCAATTTATACTGACAAAAATGTCAGTATAAATTGAACACGTGGTATTTTGATGGGAGAAGTCCAGATCTCATTTATTTACTGACAATCCGTGAAAGTCAGCATAAAGGTTTTATCCTGAAATTTTTAATTGCAATGAAGATGAACTAGAATGTGTCCAAAAATGGGCCCCCCCGTCGTCAGTAATTCCAAGAAACCCTTTTCTCTCCCCTCCTTGCAAAATATGGAAGCAAATATGTAAGCATGAAGTGTTTAATGCGCAAAATTATGCTGACAAAATGTCAGGATAAGCACGATATTGCACTTTGACACATACAATTTTACATTAACCCTATTACTGTCGGGGGGGCCGAATCGCCCCCCCCCCTTGAGGTTTTTCGCGTACAGCTCATTCATAACTCAACCCACAATCTTCAAACTTGCTGACTTTTCTTATCATTTCATTGCGCATCAAATGGTGTATTTTTTTCCAAATTAAATCATCAGAAGAGGGTCCAAGACAGTTTTTAGGGGGGCGTGTTCGGCCGTTTTGACACAAAATCTGTGCATGGTTAAGCACTAGTGGAGAGTTGTGTGTTGAAGGGAAGTGTTAGAGAAAACAGACATCGGTAGAAAATTGATTGCTCTTTCAGATGACAGTCTCGAAATTTCAACATTTTGAATTTTGAAATTCAATTTTTTTAAACGTATTTTTTCACAAAATGATACAATTTTGTATTTTAATTTTTAATGACGTTTCAAAAAACCGGAATATATGTAAGAGAAAACATGCAAATTATTATGTTTTGAAAGTTTCAGGGTGATATCTAAATATTTGATGACCTGATGTCAGGTTAAATGCTAACCTTCCAATATAAATATATGGTGCGTAATGAAAAACAATGATTTAACACATTGTATCAATCCAATTATTTCAGTATCATGTGATATTTGGCCCTTCTTGATGAAAAGGATGAATTTCTTAGTGAGTGACCTTTTGAAAGGTCATTCAAGGTCATGAACATCTTTTTTAGCAATAACTCGTGACAGGAACACCATAGAGACTTGCAAATGGTCTCAAAACGTTTGTCTCGTCAATACGCATTTTTTATATACAGTTTGACCGACTTATGTTACCTTGACCTTGATCTTGACCCGGGGTCAAATTTGTGATTTGACAAAATTGGTATGATTTGAACTGCAATGACGAGAGAAACACGAAGGTATCATAATAAATGCTCTATATGTTTTAGATACAAAGTTATTAACGAACAACCTTTAGCTGAAAAACAGGTTTTTGACATTTGTTGACCTTTACAGCACAAACCATTGACTTGAGGTCATTTCTGATGCCATATTAGCGAAAGACAATTAAAACAGCTTTACAATAGTTTTTTGGATTCCTCCTAGCTGCCATAATTTCCGAGATAATGGCAAGGTTTCCTGAAAATATCATGTTTTTTGACATATATGACTTTTGATGACGTAATTTGACCTTGAAGATAGTGACCCAAGGTCACCAAAACTTGACAAAATTGAGTTCATTGTCGACCCTAACCACATACCAAGTTTTATGTTTCTGGCTCTTATGGCAGCCGAGATCTGAAGGGGGCGCCCCCCCCCCCCACAGATTCGTATACTTTTTATCCCTCCAGGAATAGGGTTAATCAGATAGTGTCCCTTTTTCTGGACGACAGTGCCAGCCAAAAACAATTTTGGTGACAAACAATGGAAGATTCATACGCAATACATTTCTTAATAAGGTCCTTATGATCCGGTAACTAAAATTTAACTTTTTCATGACAACAACTCATTGTATCGTGTCCGTGAAACCCACTCTAACAATGGGGTGCTGAAAGAAAATGACAGCGACGCCACAGCACAGACCAGGGGCGGATCCAGGGGGGCGCTTGGGCGCCCCCCCCCTGAACCGGGTCTTTTATATGGCGCGCCCGTTAGGGCTGCGCCCCGGAGGGCGCAACTTTTTGTATTGGGCGCCCCCCCCCCCCTGACCGAAATCCTGAATCCGCGCCTGCAGACAGGCAAGACAAGGCGGGGTCTGCAGGTGTAGAGACAGCTGCGGGCAGCTATCCTTATTAGCGAAGTGTTGTGTTTTTTATGAAGGCTCAGTCTGCTGTGGATGGTCCAGGTATTTTACTGACACGTTATGAAGAAGTAATGTAGTTACAAGCCGATATAGTTAATTGCTTGAAGATTGATGGAAGCAATCATTCAGCGACGTCGCCACCTATACCAAAAGTTGTTGGGATTGGGGAACGACAGTGGTCTAAAGGCGCTTCTTTCTATGAAACACCTTTCACCATTAGGACTAATGGTAATATCCGGAAAAGGTC
The DNA here is from genome assembly GCA_014673585.1 of Semibalanus balanoides. Taxonomy (NCBI): domain Eukaryota; kingdom Metazoa; phylum Arthropoda; class Thecostraca; order Balanomorpha; family Balanidae; genus Semibalanus; species Semibalanus balanoides. Next base: position 37,835 of record VOPJ01003488.1, read on the forward strand.
AGGGGTTATATTCTCCCGTCCTCTTTCAACTTCGATGCTCATACAATCATTCAAGACCTATTCAATTTAGGCTGGGTCATGAAAAACATACTTCAGATAAATCGTGAAATTAGCATGCACTATGTATACAAGCTTACATAATTAAAAAAGGAGATCAGATTGGAAGGTGCCAGCCAGGCCTTATTTTAGGGACACTTTTGCAATTGCTTTCGTCAATATCGTAATTTTTTTGCATTAATAAAAAAAAATCCTGCTTTTTAATATTATTGGATTATCCGTATGCTGTTTGACAACCTTTGATTTTCATGTTATACTTATAACATACATTGAAGCTATTCCCCTGCATTTCTCAAGGATTTTCAGACAACCACTCGCGGCGCCATCTATTGAGCGGAATTGCAGTCTTTGTACTCGAGGTGCAGCTGTGGCGTCGGACGCTGCTTGTGTTGATGTAACTAACTACCCCGCACTCTGCATGACAGGCACTGCAGATGGCGCTGCGACTGACTGGTCCGGTATTACAGATGGCGCTGCTGCTGCTGCTGACGCTGTCAGTGGCTGCTGCCGAGCTCGGTCGGCCCTGTCTGCGGGACCGCGACTGCTCCGGCACCCTCAACAGCCGCTGCTGGCGCCGCCACTGCGTCTGTGAGCCGTTCCACGTACAGCTCAACAGCACTACTTGTTTGCCACGTACGTGTCACCGCAGGAGTCCGGCGTAGGTGCCTGATAGGACGGAGACACTCAGGGAGAGGGTACAACCTTTTACCGATACTGTTTTTAAGTGTTGAGTCTATAAGCGCTTGTGCGAATTTTCATATCAAGGATGAAACTTGATCCTGATCGTTAACATGTTGAGGCGTTCCAGAACAATGTCATCCTGTGTAAAATGATGGCTTACATTTTCAAGTTCGTTTTCGGGAGCTAGTACCTAAAGTTGTTTTCTAATAGGGCTAATGCATAAAAAAATGCACACAATTACTGCAAGTAACTCTTTGAACCTCTAAGATTGCTTGCGTTAAATTCGTTTTATTAATTACTACTTTCTATTATTGAATTATTATTAAACTATAAATGTATATTGAATTAGAGGTGCAGTATATACCTACAAATAGCACCCATCAAATAGTTCACAGCCAGCTAGGCTCAATAATTGCGTACATTTATATTTGTGTTACGGTCAACTGCAATTATGTCCAGCTTGTTTCGCCACACGTAAGCATGCATCAAACACAAAGAGCTCGGAGAAGCTCACCACCTGATCACCTGACACGTCTGCCCCCGTCTCCTGCGCCTGCACAGCGTCGTTGCTGGGCTTCCCGTGTGCCAAGGACTCTCAGTGCAGGTCGCGGGTGAAGAACAGCGCGTGCATCCGGAACGCGTGTCGGTGTGGCGCGGGATTCACCACCTACAAACGGCACGTCTGTCTCGCACGTAAGTCTGTTGAGTCATTCGTGAGGACGGCATTGAAGTAAGCTTAATATTCGCCCGACTGCAAACCTCGGGCGTCTTGCGTCGGTTCGTAATTACTAGGATAGCTTTGTATTCAGTTGAAAGGTACTCAACATTCAGTTTTAGAGTTAAATGTGTCAAAACGTAAGAACTATTATTTCCTAAATGTTTTAACTTTATTATTCAAACTATCCGCTAAAGGAATTTAGTGCGTTAAGACCATACTTTATATATCTATTTAAAATGAGTTAATGAATCATCTCGTTGATACGGATGATTTTCTTCGTAGAGTTAATGAATGATTAAATTAAATAGTTAATCAATTAACTTAGTTAACTAATTAATTAATTCATTCATTCATTCGTTATTTAATTCGAATGGTGTGATGTCTGGCGTTCCAGCGGCTAAGCTGAACGCCATCTGCCATACTGAGGAGCAGTGCCAGCTGGCAACAACAGGCAGCACATGCAGCTTCCTAGTTCCGCGCGTGCTCGGTAGATGTCAGTGTCCGGACGGCGCCGATCTGGTCGGCTCCAAATGTGCCAAAGCCGCCATCAGTAAGTTTACGAAGGGCATTAAATTTGTTGATTTTTTTCAGTTTATCGGCATTCGGCAATCAGCTATGTTGCTTTAGCGGCAAGTGCACTTGAGTGTCACTGGAGTCACGACGTCCAATTCGAATCGCACGTCGTTATTCGTTTTCTGTCTATAATTCTTAGAAGTTCGTAAAATGTGCAACTAAGTTCATGTATAATTGTAAATAAATGAAAACAATTTAGAAAAAGGACTACAGGGACAAGGGATGAAATGAGTGTTACATGTTTCTCGAAGATGTCGATTGTCCACTCAGCAGAGAATAGACAGAAGTCACTCACTTACCGTAAACCGAACGTAATGTACACCAAATCTGAGTATATTCATCCCGTAAACTGTACCATAAATTAAAGGTGACGGTCACAGAGCTGTCACTTCTTGCACTTCTTCGTCATGCAGGTGAACATATAGGCATCACAAATAGTTACTCTGGATAAAAAAAAGTATAGGAAACGTTAATCTGCATTTATATGCACTCTAGGTCTGCTGTGCAAGTGGAGTGTTAACCTTTTATACGGTCTGTGTCTGTAGAGCTGGGAAGCCCGTGTCAGCTCCCGACTGAATGCGGCTCGATCACTCACGCACAGTGTACGCAGCACCCTGACGCACCGAGCACGTGTCAGTGTGCACCAGGCTTCACTGAGTCAGAGGACCTCACCTTCTGCCGACCACTGTACAAAGGTAACACCTTCTGCCGGCCAGTAACACCTTCTGCCAGCCACTGTACACAGGTAACACCTTCTGCCGGCACTGTACAAAGAACCTTCTGCCGCGTAACAACCTTCTGCGCACGTACAAAGTAACACTTTGCCGCCATAACACCTTCTGCCGGCACTGTACAAAGGTAACACCTTTCTGCGGCACTGTCAAGTAACACCTTCAGCCAGCAGTAACACTTCTGCCGCGACCACTGTACAAAGAAACCTTCTGCCAGCCGTAACACTTATGCCGGCCACTGTACAAAGTAACACCTTCTGCCGGCCACTGTAAACCTTCTGGGGCACTGTACAAAGGTAACACCTTCTCCGGCCATGTACAAAGTCAAACCTTCTGCCGGGCACTGTACAAAGTAAACACTCTGTCTGCCGCACTGTACAGAAGTAACACCTTCTGCCGACCCTGTACAAAGGTAACTTTTGCGGCACTGCTACAAAGGTAACACTTCTGCCGCCACATACAAAGCACAACCTTTCTGCCGACCACGCTACAAAGGTGAACCCTTCTGCGGGCACTGACCAAAGGTAACACTTCTGCCGGCCACTGTACAAAGGTAACACCTTCTGCCGACCCCTGTACAAAGGTAACACCTTCTACCGGCCACTGCACACTCGAAGTAACACCTTCTACCAGCCACTGTACAACAAAGGTAAGACCTTCTGCCAGCCACTGTACAAAAGGTAACACCTTCTGCTAGCAACTGTACAAAGGTAACACCTTCTGCCGGTCACTGTACAAAGGTAACACCTTCTGCCAGTCACTGTCCAAAGGTAAGATCTTCTGCCGTCCACTGTTCAAAATTCTTCTGCTGACCACTAATCAAGTCAGAGCGGAGTGAGTTTAAAAAATATGAGTCGAGCACAACCCTGCTTTACATGCCTGTTGGTCACGGCTATTTCTGTGGTGGCAAATTCCATCGGTTACAAAGGAGGTAATATTTGCATACTTGGTATGTGTATTTAATTATTCCATACATATTACATGTTACACATGATGTGTTTAGAACAGGAAACTTCACACGTACAATGGTACAAGGTATGTGGCTAGTTCGGCATTCATGTTCAATAATGTTTCATGGTTTGATGCAATTTGTCATTAAAGGTTCTCATAGACCGGGAAGCGCAGTAAGGCAGCATAAAAAGGCTATAACGTAAAACGCTGCGTTTAGTATTAGGTAACATATTACATAACGCCAACCTTCTCCGGTCCGTTGCGAAATCTCGCCGTCGTAATCGATGTCGTGAATTTCGCCAACTCATTACATGGTATGTATGAACATTACTTGAAAATAACTGCCCCGCTTTTGTAACCCTTAGCAATAACATCACAAAAGTATGATGTTATAGTGCTATAGCAATTGGATAATAGATAATATATATATGTGTGTGTGTGTGTGTGTGTGTGTGTGTGTGTGTGTGTGTGTGTGTGTGTGTGTGTGTGTGTGTGTTGTGTGTGTGTGTGTTTGGTGGTGTGTTGTGTGGTGTTGTGTGTGTGTGGTGTGTGTGTGTGTTTGTGTGTGTGTGCTGTGTGTGTGTTGTGTGTGTGGTGTTGTTGTGTGTGTGTGTGTGTGTGTGTGTGTGTGTGTTGTGTGTGTTGTGTGTGTGTGTGTGTGTGTGTGTGTTGTGTGTGTGTTGTTGGGTTGTGTTGTGTGTGTTTGTGTGTGTGGTTGTTGTGTGTGTGTGTGTTGTGTGTGTGTGTGTGTTGTGTGTGTAGTGTGTGTGTTGTGTGTGTGTGTGTGTGGGTGATGTGTGTGTGTGTGTGTGTGTGTGTGTGTGTTTGTGTGTGGTGTGTGTGTGTGTGGTGTGTGGTGTGGTGTGTGTGTTTTTGTGTGTGTGTTGTGTGTGTGTGTGTTGTGTAGTGTTGTGTGTGTGTTGGTGGTTGTGTGTTGTGTGTGTGTGTGTGTGTTGTGTGTGTGTGTTGTGTGTGTGTGTGTGTGTGTGTGGTGTGTGTGTGTGTGTGTGTGTGTGTGTGTGTTGTGTGTGTGTGTGTGTGTGTGTGTGTGTGTGTGTGTGTGTGTGTGTGTGTGTGTGTGTGTGTGTTAACATCTTTATCGACCTTCTTATCGAAACTAGTTGTATTTGCATTCTGGCACAGCCCTTTCTCAGATGTATCTACATCTGAAGAAAGGCTGTGCCCGAATGCAAATGTACCTATCGTTTAATTTTTAAATTTTAGATAGTTTTTTCAAGAAAGTCGATAAAAGTTCACATATACATCACATAAGTGTTATATGCTATGCTTCAACACAAATCATCAATTACATGCAACCAATTTATCCTCGTCGAACTCGTAAAAAGCTGTCCAGTATCGACTGCCCAATCATCCAGTACCTACCTGAATTAATCATCCTCCGACCGACCCCCACAGAGGCCCCGGCGCTTCCGGCGGCGCTGGGCCAGCCCTGTGTGGCATCATCAGCCTGCCGGGACGCCGACCCCAACTCCAGCTGCCAGGCGGGCCGCTGTCAGTGCGACATGCCCTCCAAAGACTGCAGCGCCGACAACTTTGGCTGCTTTGACAACACCTTCCAGGTAAGCACGATTCAGGAATAGCGCCTGCCGGAACGACGACAGGTAGGTGTCTGGTTTTCTATAACTATATTTAAACAACAGCCGGGTTGTTATGCTGTCATCTGACGCCCATGCTGACAACACACCTATGAGTTCACCCGAAATCCGTTGCATCTCTTCATGCCCAGTTTGCCGTTGTCTGACGCCCTCCGTCTGCCTGCCACAGTGTCGCTCTACGGGTCGCTGCATCAGCTGGTATTTCGTCTGTGACGGCCGACGGCACTGCGCCGACGGTTCCGACGAGCTCGTCTGCCGGCCGGCGCCAGGCGCGCTGGCGCCGCACCGCTGCCCACCGCTGACGCACGCCTGCGACAGCGGCCAGTGCGTCAGCCGCGCGCAGCTGTGTGACGGCGTGCGTCACTGTGATGACGCCAGCGACGAGATCGGCTGCCGCGGCACGGCGGCGTCGCTGGTCAACTTCCTGCGGCCACAGCACGGTCAGTGGAGGCAGAGGCAGCCTTACACGAGATCCGACACTGTCAGAGGAGACAGAGACGGAGGCTAACCTTACACGAGATCCGACACGGTCAGAGGAGACAGAGACGGAGGCCAACCTTACACGAATCCGACACCGTCAGAGGACAGAGACGGAGGCCAACCTTACACAGATCCGACACTGCAGAGGAGACAGAGACGAGACCAACCTTACAACGAGAGATCCGACACTGTATCAGAGAGACAGAGACGGAGGCCTAACTTAACGAGATCCACACTGTCAGACGAACAAACGGAGGCCAGCCTACACGAGATCCGAACTGTCAGAGAGACAGAGACGGAGTTAACGTTACACGAGATCCGACACCCTTCAAAGGAGACAGAACGAGGCCAAACCTTACACGAAAGATCGACACTTGTCAGAGGACATACGAGGCTAACCTTACACGAGATCAGACCACCGTCAGAGAAGACAGAGACGGAGGCAAACCTTACACAGATACACACTTGCAGAGGAGACAAGACGGAGTCTAACTAACCGAGATCCAACCTCAGAGGAACAGAGCGGAGCCAACCTTACACGAGATCCGACACTGTCAAGGAGACAGAGACGGAGGCGTAACCTTACCACGAATATCCACACAGTTCAGAGGAGACAGAACGGAGCCAGCCATACTCAGATCCGACACTTCAGAGGAGACAGAGACGAGCCAGTCTTAAACGAGATCAACACTGTCAGAGAGACAGAGACCGGAGGCAACCTTACACGACATTCCGACACGTCAGAGAGACAGAGACGGAGGCCTAACCTACACGAGATCCACACGGTCAGAGGAGACAGAAGAGGCCACCATACACGAGATCCGACACGTCAAGGAGATCAAGACGGAGGCTAGCCTTACATCGAATATGACACTTCAGAGCAGACAGAGACGGAGGCTAACCTTACACGAGATCCGACACGGTCAGAGGAGACAGAGACGGAGGCCAGCCATACACGAGATCCGACACTGTCAGAGGAGACAGAGACAGAGGCCAGTCTTAAACGAGATCCGACACTGTCAGAGGAGACAGAGACGGAGGCCAACCTTACACGAGATCTGACACTGTCAGAGGAGACAGAGACGGAGGCTAACCTTACACGAGATCCGACACCGTCAGAAGAGACAGAGACGGAGGCCAATCTTATACGAGATCCGACACTGTCAGAGGAGACAGAGACGGAGGTTACCAGCCTTACACGAGATCCGACACTGTCAGAGGAGACAGAGACGGAGACCAACCTTACACGAGATCCGACATTGTCAATCGACAGAGACGGAGGCAGTCTTTAAACGAGTCCGACACTGTAGAAAGGAGACAAGGAGGGGCACCTTAACGAGATCTGACACGTCAGACGAACAGAGACGAGTAAACCTTACACGAATCCGACAACCGTCAGAAGGATGACCAAGAGACGGAGGCACAATCTATACGAGATCCGACACTGTCAGAGGAGACAGAACGGAGGTTAACCTACATGAGATCCGACACTGTCAGAGGAGACAGAGACGGAGACCAACCTTACACTAGATCCGACACGGTCAGAGGAGACAGAGACGAAGGCCAACCTTACACGAGATCCGACACTGTCAGAGGAGACAGAGACGGAGGCCAACCTTACACGATATCCGAAACTGCAGAGAGACAGGCGGAACCAGCTCAACAGATCGACACGTCACAGGAACAGAGACGGAACCAGCCTTAACGAGATCCGACATTGTCATCGACAGACGGAGGCAACCTTACACCAATCCGACACTGCTCAGATGGAGACAGAGACGGAGCCAACCTTACACGATATCCACACGTCAGAGGAGACAGAGACGGAGGCAACACTTACACGAGATTCCGACACTGTCAGAGGAGACAACGGAGCTAACCTTACACGAGACCGACACCGTCAAGGAGACAGAGACGGAGACCAGCCTTCACGAAATCGACATTGTCAATCGACAGAGACGGAGGCCAACCTTACACGAGATCCGACACTGTCAGAGGAGACAGAGACGGAGGCTAACCTTACACGAGATCCGACACCGTCAGAGGAGACAGAGACGGAGGCAAACCTTACACGAGATCCGACACTGTCAGAGGAGACAGAGACGGAGACCAACCTTACACGAGATCGACACTTCAAAGAGGAGACAGAGACGGCAGCCACCTTTACACAGAGATCCGACACTGTCAGAGGAGACGAGACGGAGGCTACCTTACACGAATCCGACACCGTCAGAGAGGGACAAGACGGAGCAAACTTAAACGAGATCGACACTGGCAGAGGAACAAGACGGAGACAACCTACACGAGATCGACCACTGTCAGAGAGACAGAGACGGAGAACCAACCTTACACGAAATCCGACACTGTAGAGGAGACAGAGACGGAGGCTAACCTTACACGAGATCCGACACTGTCAGAGGAGACAGAGACGGAGACCAACCTTACACGAGATCCGAAACTGTCAGAGGAGACAGAGACGGAGGTCAATATTACACGAGATCCGACACTGTCAGAGGAGACAGAGACGAGGCCAGCCTTACACGAGATCCGACAGTATTTAAAAAACGTTCGTTTCATTTATGACATGTCATGCAAAAATGGCACACAAACTGAGAGAAATGACGACCGGAATCTCTTACTCATGCTCATCCAGAACGCATTGAGATGTTAGAAATTACTTAGCTGTTTCCTAGGAAACCTCCGGACTGGTGGCATCATCCCTTTTACTAGCTAGTTTGCAACAAAACTAGTTTGGTTACAACTTAACTAGTTAGTTGCAAACTAACTTGTTGCGTTGCAAGTAACCGACTGGTCTGTTTTGTTTTTGTTTTTGCTAACTATCTTGTTGCGTTGCAAAATAACGAATTTCACATATTAACTGTAACAAATACGCCACATGCGAGGACGTGTCGTATATCAGTATATGGGTATATACTGCAGTGGTTACAGCCCTCTCACTCTGTCCCTTCAGCGTGTCCGTCGGGCAGCCTGCAGTGCGGCTCCGGCGCGTGTAAGCCGGCGTCGGCCTTCTGTAACGCCCTGGTGGACTGTGAGGACGGCTCCGACGAGCCGCACGCCGCCTGTGTGCTGGGCCGGCTGGACGCGCCGTGTCCGCACCGCTGCAACAACGGCCGCTGCCGCTCCTCAGCCGTGCTCTGTACAGGCCGCGACGGCTGCGGAGACGCGTCCGATGAGACCCGCTGCCAGACCTGCAGTGAGTGACGGGAGGGGAGGGGTACCCGCTGTCAGACCTGCAGTGAGTGACGGGAGGGGAGGGGGACCCACTGACAGACCTGCAGTGAGTGACGGGAGGGGAGGGGACCCGCTGTCAGACCTGCAGTGAGTGACGGGAGGGGAGGAGGACCCACTGCCAGACCTGCAGTGAGTG
>VOPJ01003489.1:0-64199 GCA_014673585.1 Semibalanus balanoides
CTATATTTTTGGACAAAAGCAAATTAATGTAAATAATTGATTATCTTATTTGTAAACGAGCAAAGCAATGTCCGCTGATTGAACGCCATCTGTTGACCGCGCCCAAAGTTTTAACTTCATCTGTGCGCTTTTGATGGACAAATGTGGTTAGCGATCTGTTTTGATCATTGCCGAAGTGTTTTTCTGATTGACGAAAAATACAATGGCGAACGTGTTGTGTTGGAATTATCATTTTGTTGTTTCTAATGACGAACCGTTGTTGACGAGAGGCAATTCATTTTACCCCAATGCCGAATTGTTTTTGAAGATTATTGAAAGTTCTGCTACAATGACGAGTTGTAATGGAATGCCGATTGAAACGTTTTGTCGAATAGTGAATCGTTCTATTGGTGAAACTGCAAGAAGGGTGCCCTCTATATGCAGAGTGTTTAACATAGTTTTGCCCATTGGTCAAATGCGACTGCAAAAAGGTGTACTAAAATTGTTTAGTAAAACACCCAGGATTGCAAAATATTGATCATCAACAACAGCCTATTGTCTACGACTCCTGCTCATTCTACCATACTATGACGTGATTAGAAGGATTTGGCAGCGAAATTGCCGAACTATTGCGGCTACTAAACTAACAACCCCCTGAGAGAAAAAAAAATCAAGGTTTGACTTGAAGCAAGTCTTCTAACAACAACATTTAGTAAAGACATGGTAAAGAGAGAAGACGACATCGGCTCTGGGTCCCCGTTCAAATACAATGGGACTGGGGATGTTACAGATTGCAAAACCAAACTCGAATTTATATTTTATTAGACCATTGTGGTAGTTTCAACAACTGACATACATAATTTAAATGCCAAGCACAAACCACGACTATCTCAACTCAAATATAATATTAAGGTGGCAGTGTCCCTTTAATTAACCCGCGCCCCACTGGGGGGGGGGGGTAGTGTTTGAACACCCCCCTCATGTTTTATCCAGATAACGAAAAAACGGCGGTGCGTACCGCCGCCAAATTTGGCATAACTATTCACTGATTCTTTCCGGACATTTTGCGAAAATTTAAGTTTCGTGTCAGGTTCAGGTCAGGGCACCAGGGTCAGGTCCAAGTGACCCGACCTACAGAAACGTTTGCCGGTCGTGCCATGACTACAGTTCTAAGGGATCGATATCAAACTTTTGATTACATTAAGTCATTAGTATCTACAAAATTGATATGCTCGGATCTTTTTGTATCGGTGACCTTAGGTCGGGTCAATTTTGCGATCTCCCCATTATAAGTAAATGGAAAAATAATCAAATGCTTTCTTTGTCGACGATTTCAGTCCATTTCCTTCTGGATGATGTTATAATATGATATTATGTATGATCCAAGTGTAGCTTTGCTCAGGGAACATTACGGGGTCATCTGAGGTCATCCGAGGTCACCAACACCTTTTCGTCGATAACTCTGGCCATAATGAAGATAGAGAACTGAAACTTACACCAGTGCGTTTTTCTCGTCACACATCTACTGATATGCAACATGACCTACTTGGGTCACCACTTGACCTTGACCTGAGGTTATTTTTTTAAGTTGACCTTACATAATACAAATTTTACCATATTTCAAAGCGCCTTGACGAGACAAAACACGACTGGCGTAAACAGTATGCGTTATCGTTTGTATGTAAGAAGTTATTCACGAAAATACTGTTTTGAAAAAATCATTTGTTTTTTACTTTAATGACCTCTAGAGCCTTAAACTATGACCTGAGGTCAATTTTGAGACCCGGGTGCGCATTGCAAATTTCATGGCTAGCGGATTGTCTTTGGAACGTTTGTTTCTAGATAGCCATAGGTTTCCGAGATATTTGGGGTTTCTGGAGGCAATTGTCCTAAAACTTGAAAATTTGACCTTCGATGGACCTCTTGGACCTAAGTGTTGACGTGAGCAAAAAAAAAAGTCTGAAATAGTTTCAAAATGATTTTGATAACGTTAGAACGGTGTCTTTTATGGTCTACGTTGGCCATTGAGCCGATAGAGGGGGGGTGTTCAAACCACCCCCCCCCCCCCCCAGTCGGACGAAGGAAATGCAGAGGCCCAGTGGGGCGCGGGTTAACAGTGAAACGCTACACCTTGTTAACTTCAAATTAAAATAAGTAAAGCTCAATTTAAAATAAGTAAAGTTCAATTTAGAATAAGTAAAGTTCAAATTAAAATAAGTTATGTTCAAATTAAAACAAAATAAATTCATTTTAAAATAAATCAAGCTCCAATTGCAATAAGTCAAATTCAAATAAAATAATACAAGTTCAAATAAAAATAAGTCAAGTTCAAATTACAATCAGTGAAAATAAAGTTAAAATATGTCAAACCAGTAAAGCGCCATAGTTGGCGAAGAACGAGCGAGCGTGAAAGGAAATGTATGCTGAATATTCAAATCAAATCGGGCAAGTAGTTTCTGAGATACAAAAAAGGTGTCCACGTGCGTACGAGCAGAAGGCATCCCATCCCAGACTTGTGGAAAAAGTGGCGGCTGAGATGGTTCCCTACTCCCTAACCACACACCAAAATTTGAACACAACTCAGGCTCAGCTGTTCTATGAGATATATAATAGGGGTGTGCACGCACGCACGTGCAAAGACAGGCCCCACCCTATTCTTGACTTGTGGCAAAAGGCGGTGGCTGAGAGGGTCTCCTAACCAGTAACCACACACCAAATTCGAACACAATCAGTCCCAGCCGTTGCAGGAGTTCTTTGCGTCAAAACACCTTTCAACACCGCCTCACGCGGCCACGCGCCACGCGAAGTGGTAGTCACCCACACGAGTCGGCACAGGTAAAAAAGGGATTGGTTGGATGGGGCTGCTCAGCAAAGAAGACCGCTTGTCAATCAAAGTGCTGTTGAAGAGATATTAGCTTCTCAACAGCGTCGCCACGGGTCGGGTTGGGTCGGGTCAGGCTGGGTCAGGTCGCTCATAATCAGGTTTTTCCCATATACCTACCACGTAAAGGCGAGCGAGCGCGAAGCGCTCGCTCGTAATTAAAATTAAAACGTCATCAAAGCGTGGTTAATGGCAGTTACGATAACATTGATGCCGACGCGCTTAGTATTTTGTTCCACTCTATTGGTTTTATTAATTGGAGATGCTTAGGGCAATATGAGACACTTATGGAATGACCTAGGAACAAGTTATGTAAAACTAAAATGACGGTAGTCCGAACCGTTACACGAAACGACCACTGTTTACAGTAAATGTATTTTGTTTGTAGGTTTATGAATATGATCTGACTGCCATATGTCACCAAAAATTATTCAAGAAACGTATAAAAGAACTTTAAAATATGTTTTTATTTCTTGATCACCTTCATATTGGTTTATGTCTGTTCAGTTATCAATCGGTAAAATGTGCACAAGCTCGAATGTAGGACAATGCAAGCAAAATGTATTGTCGATGTCCACAGCTAGGTCCCTGAGCAGTCAGATCGTACTCATATGCGCGCAAAATACATATAGGGGAGAGTGCCCACCAGCGAACATGGTGCCTACAGTGAACAGGTGCCCCTCCAGCCTATATTAGTCAAGTGATAATTTCATCGATGTAGGTGGTGGTAGCCGACTCAAAGCGATGATGTTTAAAGTTGTCAACAGCAACGGCTGATTTCTTTGATTCCGTCATGATGCAAACAGTTATTTTTTGCGTTTCCGTTCTATTTTCGACTAGTGGTTTTTGCTTTCCAGAAACGTAATATTTGTATATTTAGTAAAATGAACTTTAGTGACACCATTGCGATGTCCATTGAATGATGTGAATGTCATAGTTTGCAACAGCCATTTAATTTGTTCCCCTTCAAATTTGATTTTTACCCAAGTATGTTGAATGCCCACCAGTGAACAGGGGTGGGCGCCCACCAGTGAACACCTGTTCACTGGTGGATCTTCCTTCCGGAAAACCCCAACTTTTCAACTGTGAATGCAGAAGATATATTGATTAGACTGATAAACTCCACAAAGGGCTCCACGGCCAGGACCAAGGAAATCCTCACGTTCAATGAGGACACTCTCTTCGTTACAGCATTCAATGCTGATTGCTTTGTGCTGTGCCGAAACGCTCCCAAGACAATACTTTCCAGAATAATGTTCATTTTATATTACTAGGTCAACGTTATTGTTATGGTTACTAACATATTGAAAGTGTTGGACGTGTGTGAAGACATTTTGGTAGATAACGTTTCTTGAACTTGAAATATATTTGTTTAAGTTGTTGTTTTATTATTTTCGAGTGCCACAGAGATTGTCAAGTGTCGAGTGTCAATGGATTGTCAACAAGTATCAAGTGAGCATCAGCAAAGAACAAAACGCCCAACTATTCATGGTGAAAGTCATCTGTTCACTGGTTGAGACCCCTGTTCACTGATGGATACCCATGCCCACCAGTGAACAGTTAGGTCCAAAAAATGAAATTTGTTTATAACTCAAATTTTGTATTGAGTTAAATTAATTTGCTAAAGGCTATTCCCTAGCATTTTAGTAAGTAATTTCTAGACGAAGTTTCAAATCTCCAGGACAAAACACAAAGCCACTAGACTGATTTTTCAAAAGGGGTGTTCGCTGGTGGGTACTCTCCCTTACTGTCCAGAGACAAAGCATAGGTCGTTTTGTGCAACTTTTTAGACTGCTAGTCACTTGGCTGCTACATATCTGATTCGTAAGTCATTCCATAAGAGTCTCATATTGCCCTAAGCATCTCCAATTAATAACACCGACAGAGTTGAGAAAGCAAATACTAAGCGCATCAGCATCGATGTTATCGTAACTATCAATTAACCACGCTTGAATGACGTAATTTGAATTTGACTTATTTGAATTTGACTTGTTCTAATTTGAATTTGAATTATTTTCATTTGAACTTGACATATTTTAACTTGAACATGACTTATCTCAATTTGAACTTGACCTACTTTAATTTGAACTTGACTTATTTTAATTTGAAGATAAAAAGGTGTAGTGAGACGCTCAATCTCGCCTTATTAATCGAGTTAGTGAAACTGTCAGTGATTATCAGCAGATGTCGAGAGGAAAGATCACGTGGCAGAAGCAACAGTCCCTGAATCAGTATAACTGAATTGTCATTTTTTCCGATAGAAGCCGTGTTATTTGTGTTTCTTTAATTTCAGTTACCTTGTTATGTGTAAATTATTCAAATGTATTTGAAATTAAGCAAATTAATAATCAAAAAGCATTGAGATATACACTTTCTAGCAAGTTTATCTCGTGATTTGACTTTTTCATAATCTGTCCTCTTTTTCAAAATGTGGTTGAACGAATAAAATCGTATGTTCGTCAGTTGTGCGCCGCCGAATTTACCACGGCAGGCGATGGCTCTCACAGTTTGGCGCCGACAAGAGGCGACCGCTCGCTGAGTCGGCGCCACGTCACGGGTGAAGATGGACTCGAGTACCCCTCGCCTACCGCACCTTCTTCATCCTCGGCTTCATTTCGCTACGAGCCTTCAGTGTCACGGTCGATCACTTCCTCAGAAGGGTCAGAGTACTCTGCAAACGAAGCGGATATCCAGCGGTGGGTGCGAGCGACCTCTCGGGCCAGCCAGTATCTCGCGTCCAAAGATCCAACGATGCCTTTACCGGCCGGTGCCACTGGCCTGGAAAATCTCGGCAACACTTGCTACATGAACGCTGTTTTGCAGGTCCTAGCTCATACGCAGGACCTCGTCAATTATACCGCAAGCGGGTTTTTCTACGAGGATTTGAACAGACACTCGGCAAGCCATGGCCAGGTGGCTAAGGAGGTTGCACAGCTCTTGGACGTCATATGGTCTCGAAAGTTTCGATTTGTGTCTCCACACCGGCTCCGCACTGTGGTAAGCGAGCGTCGCAGGGATTTCGGTGGCATGCGCATGCACGATGCCCACGAATTCATCATTTTATTACTCGAGTGGCTGCATGACGACCTGAACGTGGCAGCAGTAGCTACAGTGCCGCCTCCCGCGCCGTCAACCGGTGACTTACCCGACTTCGAGGCAGCTGAGGCGGTCTGGCGTCAGTTCCAGCGTGCCAACGACTCTATCGTGACCCGGCTCTTCCACGGCCTACAGAAGTCGACGTTGCTGTGCACCGCCTGTGGGTTTGAGTCAGCGACGTTCGAGACGTTTTCGCTGCTGTCCCTGCCGCTGGCGGTGGCGACAGTGGGCCGCGGCAGTCTCTACCAATGTCTGGACCAGTACGTCCGCGGCGATCTGATCAATGACTGGACCTGCCCAAAGTGTCGGCGGCGCCACGATGTCTACAAGAAGCTGGACCTCTGGCGCCTCCCGCCGGTGATTATTCTCCATCTGAAGAGATTCAGTTTTGCCGGCAGCACCGCGCGGAAGGCCCATGCTCAGGTATCATTTCCACTGCGTGACCTTGACCTTAGCCAGCTGGCGATCGGTCCGCACCCCGACACGCACGGCATGGTATACGACTTGTACGGGGTGGTGGAGCACCATGGTAGCCAGCACAGCGGCCACTATACTGCCTACTGCTTCAACCAGCTGGCCGCCAGCTGGTACTTCATTGACGACACCATCATGAAGGAGAGCACTGCCACCAGGGTTAAGGACGCAACGGCCTATATGCTCTGCTACAACGCCAAGGATGTGGTGTGACTTCCCATGGCGCTGTGATGCCACAAGAGTGTGCCTCTATCACTTCCTTCCGTATTGTCTTTGCTACCCAATAGTTGTACGCCCAGTGACTTTTTATGCGAAGTTTAGTAGAATTGTAAAATATCCACAATTAATAAATGATGCAGTCAGTATTTATGCAGTCAACGACATGTCATAACAAATGGTTGGCTGTTGGACTTGGAAACTGTTCAAAGTTGCATTGTTTTTAATTTAATATGTTTCTAACCAAATTATGGCTTGCTTGGTGTGTCGTTTCACAATTTTTTCTGTCCCTAAATTGTATTTTATATGGCCATGAAAGCTCTTGGTGGTAAGTAGCTATTGATCAAATGATTTTGCAGGAAAAAAGCTTTTGATTGCAATAGCAGCTTCCCAAAATAGACCCAAAGTCGTTTCAGGATAACGCGTAAACGTGTTCACGTCTACTTATATCACAAAGTACATGCCATTTTTTAAAGAACGTTGTTTTAATAAATGAATGTTACCAATGTGGTCATGTCAAACCTTGCGGAACATAGTAAAACTATTCATTCAGCATTGGTGAGCAATGTCGGATATACGTGAAAAGCAAGCATCCTGGCCAACCGCCCATCGCGACCGTTTTCTATACCTATCTTAGCTTTACACGTCCTGTCATTTCACCTCTTAGGTCATAAGTCCACACTCCACAGTCTGTTAGTCAGTGCTTTGGGACTTTGACGCTCTTTGGCGCTTTTGCGGAATCTACATACGGAACAAGTCTTCACATATCTGTTTTGTTCAATTTAACGTTTTAAGAAGATGGTTTGGTTTTAACATCTTACTGATATCCACCGGGAAAATGTCTGCGCTAAAACAATTAATGTTGATCATCAATGTCTGTTGACACAATTCAACAGAAACATTAAACGGTGATTTTATAGCAAAAACATAAATATCACTTGTTACAATGCAGTATCTGTCAAAGACTTCTAAAACTATCTTGCTCATCATCAAAGAAATAAATATGTATTAAAATGATATATATAGACGGCCCAGCTGATTGCAGACAAGGTGGCCACCATGAAGAGCATCAGCTGACTGCGTTAAAGATGGCCGCCATGACGAGTATCAGCTGACTGCATTCAGGATGGCCGCTATGACGAGTATCAGCTGCCATAGCGACAGCGGCGGTCCGTGCCAGCCAGCGCCGTCGCTACGGCCTCCCGGCGACAGGCTCAGTTGAGGGCTCGGTGTCCGGCCCTCCGGGTAGCCGCCCGGCTTGCGGGCATCATCAGCAACCCACGAGGGCTTCTCCCCCATCATCGGCAACGTCGGTTCCGCGCAGAAATCATTGTCCACGACCCACACTGCCGGGCAGGGCACACATATGTCATGTTTCGGCAAGAGAACATATTCACTTAACCTTAATAGGGGTTAATTTTACTCCCTCCCGGTTTGTCTCAATAACTTGAAAATGATGACAGATAGAGACGCCATATTTCTGGACTTCTATGCCGCATCAATTATACGGCTTCTCCCGAAATTGTATTTAAAATGATGTACTTTGAGAGATAATGACGTTTGAATGACGTCATGTCATGCCACTTTTGGTAGAAAAAGGACAAATGTTTGCAAAATCGTAGTATATCGAATAATATGCAAAGTGCTAAAAAGAGAGGAAATGACATTGTATTCCAAATGGCTATCTCGGATTTTCGATTTCTTTTTGTTATTAATTAAAATATTATATATATATGATATTTTATATTATATATATATATATATATATATATATTGTTTTCAATTTTGTCTATAAAATAAAAAATAAGGATATTCACAAAACCGGAACATATGTGAAAGAACCAAATGTGGACAATGCCCAAACACAATTTTAAAGCAATACCTTTGTGTTTGACTGACAAATGGCTCCCTAAGTATAAGTAAACAAATGGTTCCCAAACAAAAATGCAAATGGTTCTCTAAGCCATTTTCGAAAATTGCATTTTTTGCTTTTATGGACCAGATACAGACAAATAAATTTAATTGCTGTATTTGTTAGACAAAACTGGTCAAGAAACATGCATTGTTGATTTATATTAGTCAATTATAAAATTTGACCTTAAGTGACCTGACCTTGGGCTTGACCTTTGGTGGTGTCAGTTTGTTTAAATGGCTACAACCATCGAATTATTCGTGTATAATAACCATTAAACATGTGTCACATGACTTCGTAGACATCTTACCAACAGTGACCTTTTGTGACCTGATCTTGACCCTGACCTTTGATTACCATTTCATTTTTACTTAATGCAGGAGATACTGTATACTGTTGAGAGCGCTTTTTGCAATAACAGTCTCAGTCTAAGGTATTGGCTGGAAAGTACGGTCCAAAAACGCAAATATCTCAATTGTGACATTTGACTTGACAGTAACCTAAAATATAACCTTATTTTAATAATTTTGGGTATAATATTTTTCCCATTGATAGCCTTCGATCGCTGCCTTGTGCGTCTGTGGTTATTGGTTCGGAAGATACGAGGGGAGGGGTAAAATATACCCAGCACCACGCGTTCGCCTGGAAACCCCAGCGCCCCTCGGGTTAAGCACTCGCAATTTATTTTTGTGTTGCACCACGATCAGTCAAAGTTTGATAAATGACTCTCATGTTTAAAAAAAAAAAAACACACAAGGCAACAATTAACGCGCTAAATACTTGTTTTAAATAAGTATTGAGCTCACGCATTTTTGTATATCAAACTCCTGAGTTCACCTGGGATGATGTATGATGATGAGTGCAAGTAACACATTGCTCTATGCATCCCTCAATCACACAGATACAAGTAGTATTTGTTTGTTATCTGACCTTAAACCGAACTGACACAATCAAGGATCCAGTAGCTTTTTCTATTCGTCTTTTTAGGTAAAGGCTCTTTTCTTTCTTTAAAATATCGCCACTTCATTTACTTAAAAATAATGAGAAACTTTGTACAAGTGTCTGGATACCCTTTTCAAGGAGCAAGTATTCGACACCGCTAGGCTGTCTCCTTGCTCAGCGACTCAGCGTTGTCGCAGTCACTCGCAGAGTTCACTGGACACAGCTGACACAGAGTAACGGCGCGTGATTCTTCCACGTCATCGTTACCTGTTTCGTTGATTGGCGAGGAATATGTCCCGGCCGGGTCAAGGCACCAGCTATGAAAATCCCAAGTCAGTTCGCAATGTTTGCCGTAAGCGTCATCTGCACATTGCTTGCCTGAAAAGATAGGAGTTTGGAAGGAAGTTATTGCACAAGTTGAGATATAATGACAGTTGGTGGACTCACACATTCGTTAACCCGTTAGCACATAATTATTTGGTTGGGAGATAGCTCTACCCGCTAACCCGTTTGACTATTGACCTGTCGACACGTTAGCCTGCATTAACCCGTCATTTTTTTCGGAAGATAACTCAGGAGCTGCCCGCTCGGTTAAGATGCTTATCGTCCATGCCCATAGAGCATGCTATTTTCCCGTTCAGCTCCTCCCGTACCTCACACAGAAAAAATTCAACTATCGCCAACTCACAGAACTTTATACGTAACTGTACAACTGTACATGCTGTAACCGACAAAAGACGATACACGGATACAAAATGGCACCTAAATGAAGTTTGTTAAGTATGTTAAAAAATAAACAGTATTGTAGCGTCAGATGACCCCCCATAATCGTACATCCATAGAAAGTCATGACACCGGTTTTCGGCGTTTTTAACCCTCGCCCACGGGAGCTTTTCTCTCCTTCGCCCTACGGGGGTCCTAAAAAGACCCCTGTTAATTTTCAAACTAAGCAGCATAGAGCGACGTGGTAGGAATCAGCATGTTGCTTGTCATGTGAGGAATCTAACAGTATTCAATTTTTAGGTTTTAGGTCAACGGATGACCCTCCAGTTCAAGTGAATGACCCAAAATCGACCACATAAAAAAGCGGTTTTGCTCTGTCCGTCGTCATTATTAAAGTTATGAAAATACAATGGTTTGGTTAGCGTCAAGTTGTTGGTCGTTGAATTAGCTACCTGACCATAAATCGATTTGTATGTCTGGGTTAGTTAATAACCTCTTAGTTCACGAAAAACGTCACCACACTCAAAACCTGTTTTGAGAACTTACACATAATGGTATTTGTATTTGTATTTACGAGCGAGCGCGAAGCGCGGAGCGAGTCCTCATTGACTATCGGATTTTTCTCACATATAAGCGGCCGGACCCGGCCGGCCGGCCGGGCCGGTGGCCCGGCCCGGCCGGGCCAGACCGCGACGCTGGCAGAAGTTATATCTTTTGAACCCCGCATCCGATTTTGACAAGCGGTCTTCCGCCATAATGATATGCTCATGCAATGACATTTGATTATTTACTGTTTTTTGCTCATTTGAGGGGTCAGCAGGCGCGTGACAACGTGCCGCGTCAGGGGTGTCCAGAAAGTATTATCCTGCTATAGCTGAGAAACGGCTGGAACCTATAAGCTAAAATTTGGTGTCAGGCTGGAGACCACTACCATGGCAATGTTGCACAGGTAAAAATCTGGGTCACATTGCACGTGCGCACGTGCACCCCTGTTCCGTCACGAAAAATACTGCAAGACATCGTTGCAATCCGACCTATATCTCGGCAACCAAAGTCGCAAAGACACGGGTCAAACACTAGATGCGTAGAAAACGATTCGCGCCGGTCGTATGTACTATGGTGTCGATCAGGCGCGTGGGTACGTGCAAAGTTACTGGTTATACAAACGCAAATTAGTAGCTTTATGAATTCACAATTTTAAAAAATCAGTGCTGCAGCACCTATGGGACGTGAAGCGTGATGAAACAAACCCAATCTGTAGACCAATGGTACCGTCTTAAAATGCATGCAAAAATTTGAGGTTCTTAATGCATTATTTCGCCTGTAAAATCTGGTCTGTATATTTATTGACGATTCTATAACATTCCTTCATTACATCCGCCGAGCTTTAAAACCAAAGTGCTAGACGGATAAAATGATGCGCTGTAAGCGCAACTTCAATCCAATCTAATACCCCCCAAATGAGATTTTTGCCTACAAACATGAAGGCTTATAAATTGGCAATTTAAAATAACGCTTAAATATTTATGTTCAAGTATCGATTTTGTTGCGGATCTATTTGCGAGGCAAACAACACATAGCGAAAATAATTCAAATGTCTGCTTTGCACAAGAGAACTCCGTTGGCGGGTGATAAATTGACGCGATTTGATTCGGACTCGCTCGTCCTCGCCATTTTAAAGGCGTCTTGACTGGTTTGTATTTGCATCTCAGCTGACCATTTCCTACACTTGAAGGGTTATTTCTACCCGGCCATTGTCATGACACAGAAGACACATTTTACATGTAAAGAAGACCGCATGCACGTAGTATAACAAGTGGAGTGGAGATGGTGTAGTTGAAAAATGATAATAAGATGCCAAATAAAATTAAAATAAAAAGAATGCAAATAAATAAGAATGGTTAATCGAGATCTCCATAGTCTCAGGGCGATCAACTTTGCGATGTTCCTGCGGGTTTCGGAGACCATCTTAGTTTTGCCGTCCGAGTACCAAAAATTACATGAGCTAGAGACTAAATAAATGGTCTCCGAAGACAGTAAATGGTCTCCGTGACTATCTAGGGAGACAGAAAAGTATGTCCGAACCGGATCGAACCCTGCAGGATATTTTTTTGCAGTCAGGCTGTTGGAGAACGATCAATGGTCTCTGAAACGTAATGGTCCTGAAATCTAAATAGGTCCTCCTGAAAGAACTAAATTAATGGTCTCTTGAAAACCTAAAATGGTCCTCTTGAAAACAGTAAAGTGGTCTCCTGGTTATGGAACTTTATTCCTGATGATTGCATACCATAGCAGATGCATTGTGCGCTTAATTTATGTATTACTATATCAAAATGACACCACAGGCACATTCCAACTATAAGTATTTACTATTCAAAATGATTAAACAGGCACATTCAGCTAAAAGGTTATATCATAAGGTTAATACAACACTATGGAAAATACTCATCCGTAACCACCTTTTTATTCTTAAGCACCCCTCCACCACCACAACGACACTACCAGCCCCTTAAAACTGTACTGGCACTCACTATATAGAGAGCCACCGAGCACGCACCAGCATCGTCCATTTCAATTCACCCCTAACGCGGATCAATAGCAGTGGACGCTCAGATCACACGATAGGTACATCCATGGGCTCCGCCAGAGGGGATTCGGGGGGAGTTTCCTAACATTATAGTAATTTTTAACATTCGCTCTATGGTCATTGGCATGGAAAATTTTGACTTCAGTGCCCTCCCCCAGCCTTTTCGAAGGTGGCGGCGCCGTTGCCGCATACACAAACATATTTAATTAATGATATATGAACGACGTACTGAGAGCCCATCGCCGTCTTTTTTTTCTTGTCCTCGTTAAACTGCGCAAACAATCATTTCGCAGGGCCGGGTCTCCTCGAACCAAGTGAGATTGTATTTGTCCATCTCATATTTGTATCAGAGGCTCTCACTGTAGGTTACCCGAAAAAGGCTGCCTCTAGATACCAATACCTACCTAAGTGTGCTCTTTAAACGCCAGCGCTGCGCGGCGAAACAAGCAACGTTGCAGGCATCATTTCTATATCAAGCATTTTTGGTTACTTTCGTCTTATTTTCTGCTTCCCTGATCACAAGCCTCGTACCCTCAGTGTAGGACGTCGCTTCACATGGAAAGGTCCCAGGTTCAATTCCTCCGGCGCTGCCATTTTTCTATCTGTAGATAGCGTGCATGGTTTCAGCTGTACCCTTCTCCCGCTGAGATAGTTTACGTGTCGAGACCATGGCGAACCCTGCATGGTCTCGAAACTTGTGGCTCTCTGCAGAGAATAGCTAGTGGGTTGGGAGACCTCTCAGAGAACCATGCATGGTGTCCGTAGGTTTTGAGTGCATAGATGATAATTTCTATGGGCGATTAGCATTAGCAGCCTCGACCCGATCACGTCCAGAATAGCGATCCGAAAACCTCAAAATTAGAATTTGATAAATGTAAACAAAAACTCGTGTTCCTAGAACAGTTTTGTCTCAGAAATTCAAAAAGGTATGGAATTGTACGTATCTGGTCAAAAAGGGTCCAAAAAAGTAAATATTTACAACTGACGCCATGAGCTTCTTACATTTTGGCAGCCATCACTCAGTCAAAGTTGGATATAATGTTATGAAATTTTGTCTGAGTATTGTGCATACTAATTTCTTTCACATATTTTCGTTTTTTTACCTATTTAAAAAAAATAAAGCGATTAAAAAATAGGGGTCAAAAACCTACAATTAAAAAAAATGAGGAAAAACCATTTAAAATGAAAATTGCATTTGATATACATGCTATTTTTGTTTTGCAATTTGCTACAAAACTCTGTTTTCTACGAATTTTTCAACATTTATCGTTTTTCCACAAATATGACGTCACTAAAACGTCATTATCTCCCAAACCTCTAAACCAATTGTATTTAATTTTGACAGCATACGTATGATTATTGTAAGCTCAGCTACTGCAAATTTTAGCTAGATTGGCTGCATTTGTAAACAGTTATGCATGAAAAATCTCAGGGGGGTCGCGTTAGGACCAGAGGTCTTGGGTGCCCAAACCCCAAGCCCAGCCCAGCCGAAGCCCATGAACACCAAGCCCAGGCCCAGACCAGACCCATTCAAATTCATAATATTGAGACTCATGCCCATTGGGGCCCATTCAGATAAGGCAGATAATTATTATCAAAATTAATAATATCAAAAGAAAGAAAGAAACAAATTATCAAAATTTGCAACAATTACCGTTCGATAAGCATGTTCACTTTCATAATATTAACGAGAAATAATATCAGGCACCTGTGTGTTGCTGTTGAATTGGACTTATCGAACACTTTGCAGTCAACATTATCATATTGGATCAGACTAAGGATCGGACATGATAAAAAATACTCCTCTATTACTCACCACGTTTTATTGTTGTCATATAATTGCCAGGGTTTATTGTTTAAGTGTCCTATATCATTAAAAAAACGTGGTTAAAGAACTGGTTGTCAAGTAAAAATAACGCTTAGCGACATTATTCCAAAATTGCCATACTCATGCCCACCCAGTACCCATGAAAAGTCAAAAATGCATACCTAACCCAGACAATCGGAAGAATTGAGTGGGCAGCCATGGGTGTACCCGATCCATGATTATCCCTGGTTAGGACGCCCCTGGGTAAGGCGAGGGTTAAACTCTATGGGCGTATGTTTCCGGAGAGTCATATGACGCTACAATATTGCTCATTTTTAACATACTTAACCCGCGCCGGGCCGGTGCTCGGCGCCACCTTCCTCGGGCCGGGGGCGTTTCGACGCCCCCACTCCTTCTAAGTCGGCTCCTATGGGACCTAGACATAAACCAAAAACACCATTCGAGAGCTCGTCAAAAGCGATTTCGAAACTATTTAGGTAAACCAAATTATCAGGTCAATATTAGGGTCACCAGAGGTCATCAAAAGTCAGATTTTCCAGATTTGGGGCCTAGCTCCAGAAGTACCCCCAATTATCTCGGAAACTATGCTAGCTAGGAGCAAACGAGTAAAGAAGCCATAGATAGCTATTTAAATTTTTAATCGCAACCAGGTCCTCAAATTTCATCTCAGGTCAATAGTTTGGGCTCCAGAGGTCATCGAAAGTCAAAAATAATATTTTTTGCCAGAAATGTTTTCACGAATAACTGTTTACTTAAGTAAGATAGGGAAATTGTTGTGACACCATCGTGTTTTTCTCGTCAAGGCACTTCGAATCATGTATATGGTTACCAGGTTAGATCAACCTAGAAATTTGACCTCAGGTCAAGGTCAAAGTGGTGACCCAATAAGGTCATGTTGCACATTGGGAGACGCATCTTGACGAGATAAACACATTGATGTTTTTTCACTTCTCTATCTCAAAGGAAATAGCTCACCTTAAAAAATAGAATAAGCTCGGAAATGAAGCTAAAAATTAGTTATCATGATACTAGTAAGCCATAAAAATATATATTTACGCGGAAAAAGCAAATCAAAATGTCAGATATTTGGTTCAAGTTCATACTTTTTTCCTCTAAATAACGCGAAATCTGCTTTCTAAGAAACACGTATGTCATCAAAACGTCATCGATTTGGAGGGATCGTGCGCATACCAAACAGTAAATTGCCTTAATTAACTTGATATGTAAGATGCGGAAAATAAAATGCAACTGCTATTAGATCTCATGAGATAATTCAAAGTTCAATCACGGTTTAATTCATTTATTTATTGACTTAAATCGCCGACGATAAACCATTAATGGGCAAGTCACATAGATTAAACAAACGCAAAGAATACAAATCATTCTTTGCCGCTTATTTGGTTTATCCACGAAGAAGTTTCCGTGGTTCATCATGGACGTTGAAAGTTGTGTTTAGTTGTGTTAAATATTTCAACTTAGCCTATACCATGCATTCATTTTCGGCAAATTATCAGTGTATTCTTTTGCATAATCAGTGCAGTGAAATGGGAGTTATTCCTGAAACCCATGCACGCAAGGAAGCAAGACGGATTTCTGAAGACGATTCCTGAAGACGGATTTCGGCCCATCTGTTTGTTTTGATCTATTTTTTATAATTTAAAAATTATTATCTAACCCAACTATTGATCTAATGTCAAATTTGAAAACCTTCGTTAGGTTCAAATTTCAATGGCTGACGATTTTTTTTTTCGTTTGTTCGTACCTAGCATCAGGGACGTGGGAACCGTGGGGGCAGTGTGGACATCTCCGCCGCCTCAACTTTGGACCTGTGGGGGTGACGCCCCCCCCCCCAACTTTGGAGCTTAGGTGACGGCCCTTTCCCGTCTTTTACCATGATCTATTAACTCTGAATTAGATCAACATCATTGCCTACGAAAATTTGCTTATGTTTTGTAAAACAAAGGTGCGGTTTCAATCAGAAATTCAAATTAAGTAAATTAAAATGCAATGAATTTGGAACTGGTTTTGCATCTTTCCATCTTAACAGCCCGTGTGACCATCGTAGCAGGGAAACACTGCTAAATACAGCGCACACCTGGTATAAGATATGAGTTTTCGTCGTAACGCTGATAGAGTTATTTCTTGGTCAAAATCACGGTAGATAAAATACTCAAGGTCACAATGATGTCATAATTGTGGAGGTGAATGCTACTATTCATGAAATATTACTAGGCGCCACAGAGTAAATAACATTCAGTCTTTTTGGCAATTAGCATGGGGGTAGGTCACGGTGTTCATTGCTTTTGTTTTAGCAAAACGCGTCATTATTTATAGATGTATGATGTCGACTCTGCTCCCCTGACGTTCAGCAGAGATAGAGTCGGCCAGGGGTCGAAAAAAGGAAAAGTGGTCACCAACGAAATTCCTTATCAAGGCGGTCGCCGGCATTGACGCATCCAGAACGGGTAGCGATATATCGTGGATAGATTCGGTTATATCGGGTGCACGGGTGGCGATATATGGCGATAAATCCTGTTGGCGATATAACGGGTGGCGACCACAGCGATACATTGCTTTTTAGCTATCATTTTTGCCACCTCAGGTCCACCAAAAAGTTCGCGCCCCCCCCCAACTTGAAAGTACTTCCCATGCACCTGCCTAGCATAGTTCCCGAGATATATGGTGGTTTCTGGAGCGAAGTCCTAAAACTTGCAAATTTGGCCTTCGATGACCTCTGGTGACCTGAATTTTGATCTGAGCGAAGAAAAAAAGTTTCAAAACGATTTTGACGTTTCAGTGGTTTTGATTTTGGTCCACGTTCCAATGTTCCAGAGGAGCTGAGTTAGAAGGAAGATGTTCAACCCCCTCCCCCAGAACAACGCGGAAAATCCCGAGGCCCAGTGGGGCGCGGGTTAGCAGATGACATTTAAGGTTTCCACTGAGATTGTGATTCGTGACCTCCAATTAACAGAGATGAATTGTTTGCCTCAGATATGTAATTTCTAAGACAATTTGTGACGTTGATGTCAAATTTGGCACCCATTTTGCATATTTATATGATCAATTACAATTTTAGATGAATTATAATACAATATCTCCACTTGGTCGATTTGGATAACATTGGGGTCAATGACATCACCTCAGGAGTTACCTAATAACCCAGGACCTTAACCCAACATATTCATATGATCATTTACAATTTTAGCTTGATTATAATACAATATATCTCCACTTGGTCGATTTGGATGGCATTGGGGTCAATGACATCACCTCAGAAGTTACCTAATAACCCAGGACCTTAAACCAACATATTCATATGATCATTTACAATTTTAGCTTGATTATAATACAATATATCTCCACTTGGTCGATTTGGATAGCATTGGGGTCAATGACATCACCTCAGAAGTTACCTAATAACCCAGGACCTTTACCCAGCATTGACTGGGGTGTGATTTGAACACCATTACTGGGGAAACACACCTGGTTATCTTCCGAACCAATGATTTCAGCGAGACGCACAAGACAGCATTCAAAAGCGCTTAAAGGGAATAGTTCACCATGAAGAAGAAAAAATGCTCAGAAATGATGAAGAGAAGCAAGAAAATAATATAATATTACTAGTATGTCAAGGAAACCTATATTTACGATGAAAAAAATGGTGATAATTCATATTTTTTCCTCTAAGTAATGCAAAATCAGCTTGCTTAGAAGCACATATGTCATCAAAACGTCATCGATTTGGAGAGATCGTGGCGCATACAAGACAGAACTTGCCTAATAACTTGTTGAAGATGCGGGAAAATGCTACGCTTTTAGAATCACGGAGATTAATTTGAAGTCAACTCACGTGCTTATTCATTTATTTATTTGGCATAATCGACGACGGGAGAAACCATTAATGGGCGAAGTCACATACATAGAACAAACGGCAAAGAATACAAATATTCTTTGCCGTTATTTGTGTTTATCCAAGAAGAAGTTTCCGTGGTTCATCTACTGGACGGTTGAAAGTGTGTTAAAATTATTTAAACTTAGCCTATACCATGTATTATATTTAACGACAAATTATAGTGCATTCTTTGCATAATCAGTGCATGAAACGAGAGTTATTCCCTGAAACCCATGCACGCCAGGAAAGCAGGCAAGATGAGACGGATTTCGTCCCTCTGTAAGACAAGTACTCTGAATAATTTTGCTGAGAATGTTGCTGAGAATAACGTTTTATAGAAGATTTGAACATCAAATCACGATAATCCTCACAAAGTTTATTCTTGCAATCCAGGGAATGAGGTACTGAAACAATATGTTCTTGTCCAGTCGAACACTATGCGTTTCTATCAAACACTTTCCCAAAGTCTTACGTCATCTCTACGTCACAATCATGCGTCATATCAGCAAAAGTCAGCCAATCAGTGATTGGAGTTAACGGGTTTACCCGGTCCCGAATTTTATGACTGAATATTAAATAAATATAAGAGGTTTCTTTGAAAATGTGAAAGCGTCACAAGTCATTTTCGAGCATGCGCCACAACTTGGCTATCTCAACTCAAAACAACATGTTAAAGGTGAACTATTCCCTTTAATAAGACAAATCTCAAGCACACTCGAAAATTTCAATTTGAGCTTACATCTCAGATCACGGTCAGGTCAATATCAAAGGTCAAAATCAATATATTTTAGTTAATGAGCAATGCTTTTCATCCAAAGCCTTCGATTGCAACCATGATCACCCAAAGTGCTCTTAACCCGCGCACTGCAGGGGGGTTGATTTCTGCCCCCCCCCCCCTCAGGTTTTTTCAGGAGTAGCGGAAAAACGGCGGCGCGCAGCGCCACCAAATTTTGTACACCTGTTTGGGCATAAATTACCCACACTTTGTAAAAAGCCGGAAAAAGACTGTGGAAAAAGCCACAGTCTTTTTCCGAAAGTTTTTGAAACTTGCAGGATTTCATAAAAATATCAGTACCTACAGTTTGTATATCTCGGATTTTTCGTATCTGTGACCAAATGTCAGATCATTTTCCTGACCTCCCCATTATAAGTGAATGGGAAAACAAACAAATGCTTCCCTTTCAGAAAATATACATTGGATCAGGCTAATTCTTTCAGAATCATGCATTTTAGCTATCTAGATGATCAAGGTGCGATTGTTGCTCAGTGATTTTCTACAAGGTCTATCTGAGGTCATCTGAGGTCATCATCAAATGATTTGCTAATAATCTGGTAGAAAAGAGAATAGAGACGATTAGTTGACACCAATGTGTTTGTCTCGTCTGGCGCGTTGCCCCATGTGGCCAACATGACGACCTGGGTCACCAAATGACCTTTGAACCTGAAGGTCAAATTTGAAGTGACCTTACCAGGTCACCGTGTATATGTTTCAAAGGCGCGAAATGAGACAACCGAAATGCGTCAAAATGATTTTCCCTATCTTTGTTAGGTGACATGCTATTCACGAAAAAATGTTTTGCTAAAAACTGTATTTTTGACCTTTCATGAATGACCTTTGGAGCATAAACCATTGATCTGACCTCAATTTTGAGGACATTCATGCGATTGCAAATTGCAATAACCATCGATTGCTTCTTAAATCGTTTGCTCCTAGCTATCATAGTTTCCGAGATAATCGGGAGTTTCTGGAAAAGAGTCCTAAAACCGGAAAATCTGACCTTTGGTGACCACTGGCGACCTCAATTGTGACCTGATCTAAGAAAAAACTGAATACTTTTCATAGAACTTGCCTAGAGCTATCTAATGCCGTTTTCCGCTTGTCGCTACGTTGCGTAGTTTTCGAGATCTCACGAGGGGCGGAAATCACCCCCCCCCCTGCAGTTCGTGTTCGGCGCGAACCCCCTGCAGTGCGCAGGTTAAACGAATTATACACATCCCGCGTGATCTTAAGTGAGATTATTGGCAAAGATCAATGGTCAAGGTCAGGTCAAAGTAGGTCACTATACGAAAAAATTATACCAAAGCCATGCAACACCTGTTTTATGCATCATTGTACGCGTAGAAAGCGATGGTGATGCTCATTTTACCACCAAACTTAATGTATATGAAGTCAATGTCAAGCCAAGGTCAGAGAAAGGTCAAAAATATAAATATATGAAATTGATACATATAAATCGAAAAGGCATATTTCTAGAACAGATTTGTCTCAGAAATGCAGTGCTCTCATCTATTGGTCTGTATCTTGTCAAAAAAGTCAAAAACGCAATTTCAAAATTTGACGTCATGAGTTACCAGCACTGTAAATGCGATCACTCAGTCCAAAATGGTGGTATCGTTTTAAAATTTGGTATGGTAGTTGTTTGCATATAGTTTTCTGATATATCTTCTGGTTTTTAATTTCTTTGAAGATTTTGATTTTGAAGTCAATTAAAAATGGGGTTCAAAAACCAAAATTTCTCAAATCCGAGAAAACCATTTTGTAGCCCTTATTATTTGCACTCCTTATCTGTTTTTAGATTGCATTATTATATTGTTTCTTACGGTCTGTTAAAGTTTAGCTGATTTATGTGTAAAAATCGTATGTAGTGACGTCACTAAATTCGCTATATCTAAACCAAAAATCAACGAAATCGCTTCGTTTTTGCACAGAAGACGTAAAAGTGATGTAGAATAAGGTAATCGAAGTTTCAGGTTGAAAGCGATAATTGTTAGTTTTAGTTATAATGCAAAAACGACAGGAGAGCGTTAAACGCCCACCCCCTCCCCCCAGTCAATGCCGAGTTAAAATCGAGTACCAAAGGCTTCTTCTTGTCACAGACAACACGCTCGTTTTTAATCGAAGCTCTAGCTCAATTAGGGGCGAAATGCCAGCCGCCAGGGGGTCAAACTAACCCCCTCTCCTGCACGGCCACGTGGGTAGCGGACCCTGTACGGGTGAGGGTTAACGAGTACTTACAAATAAGCTGTGAAGTAGTTACATTGTTATCTTGAGCCTCTTTGATATCGGTCGCGAACCCCAAGTTAAAGATGACGTTGCTTAATAAGACTAGTGATATTACTTGACGAAAACAATATTTTCGCAACTGAATGTGCATTTAAGTTTTTTGTAAGCTGCTAGTAATAAAATAAAATTGAATGATATGGATTTTACTAATAATATTAATCAGATTAATTTGCATGGTATATAAAACAAACTCAAACACATCACACAAATAATTTTGTTAATCGACAAATCAGAGAACTATCTTATTTCATTGGTTTATTATCCAACTTGATGCATTACCAAACTTATTTGTTGATATCGTGACAATCGTCGGAATAATCATCCATTCCGCAGAATTTTAATGATATTAAACATTACTTTGAACGTAATTAGAAATATTAAAAAAAATCATGCTCATATCATGTACAAATATTTAGATAAAGCTAAAAAAATGTTTTCAGCCGTGGGCCTTCTTCAGTGGATATCCATCAGATATCCAGTGGTATCCACTGAAGAAGGCCGACGGCTGAAAATATATTTTGGATTTTATTTAAATATTTATACATAATATGAGCACTTGACACTTGACAGCGACCTATTAAGTGTCGGCGATTTGTTTCATTGACCAATCCGGAACGTTGTCACGCGTCTTGGTGCACTTGCTGTTAGAGTTCTTGCTTGCTAGAGCTGGGGTCTCCAGCCGAACGTGCCCCGCTGAGGGGGGGGGGGCAGATTATGCCCCCTTCCGCATCTCCCGAACTAAAAATCGCAGCGAGACGCGCAAGGCGGCATTTTAAAGCTCTCAATTACAAGCATCCAAAGCATGCACGACATTTTCGCATTAAGGTCACATGTCAGGTCACGGTCAGGTAAGAGGTCAAAATTGATATATTTTAGTTCTTGGGCCATGGTTTCCATTAGATTGATACTTATAAGATTTTAGCCTTAGATTGATATAATTTGTTCACAAAGTGATCCGAAAGGTATATTGAATCTCCCGCATTAAGANCATGTCGGTAGGGCGAAAAACAAGCCAGTGCAGTTCCTTAACAGGTCGAAAGGGCCCCTGAGTAGGCTGGAAGGCTGGATGGATTTGCAAATAAATCACGACAGGTTGTTGCATAAGAATTTACAATTTTAAAATCGCAAGTTCTCATGCATAAAATAGGTCAAGCACGTGCAAACTTTCAAGTATTGTTGAAAATTGATAAACATATGATATTTAACAAGTTTCATGTCAATTTTGTCGTCTTAGCCTTGGTCATAACCGTTTGAGGGTGGAATATGTCAGGTTCACCTCACTGGGCTAAAAGGATAAATACGCCTTTTGGTCTGTTTGGTTACGGATTTTTCAATGTGCACGACATTTTCTCACGGATTAACACGCTATTTGGTCGATTTTGGTCTGTAGCCCTGGCAGAGCTGAGGAGGGCACCATCAACAACCTTAGACGAGCTGAAGGTAACAGTGCAGGAGTTTGCTGACTCCATGGACTGTGGAGAGTGTTCCAGGCCTGTGCGCACATCCGGCGGAAACCCAAGAAGTGTATCGAATTCAGGTCTGTCCTGGAGCCGTTTTAATAGAGACAAACCAAGTACATAAATGCAAATGTCCCAGTGTTTTGATGTGTAGGGGTGTTTGAATTGTGTAAATAAACGGCTTTATATGGATATAATAACGATTTTAAAATTGCCATTCTTTATGAAACACCCTGTAGACCTTACACACTGACCTTCTCACATAGGAATAGGAACAGGGTGTCGGAGTTCATGGCCCCCTCACATAAGACAATTTTTTTGCTAAGTCTTATTTTGTACATTTTGAGCAAATATTTGATAGCAAAGCGTTAGCAAAGACGAGAAGAGCCAAAATCTGCAAAGAAGTTGTCATAAGGGGTCGGTTTTCTCTCAAGACGACCTCAAAGTTCCACTGCCCCCTAACACTTTTTGTGACGTTCCCGCACCCCTGCCTTCTCAGGGGAGTCATAGACGTCACACAATAATTATCTCGGGGTGTCACAGACGTCATATAATAACTCACTCAGAGTTGACGCAAGCATCACAAAGCATTCTAAAGGTAGCACAGACGTTACGGACTGTTTCACTGTAGAAACTTGATAAATCATTGTTGTCATGTTGCCGATAAACACCCTGTTCGAGTG
Source organism: Semibalanus balanoides (assembly GCA_014673585.1). Taxonomy (NCBI): domain Eukaryota; kingdom Metazoa; phylum Arthropoda; class Thecostraca; order Balanomorpha; family Balanidae; genus Semibalanus; species Semibalanus balanoides. Next base: position 23,735 of record VOPJ01003489.1, read on the forward strand.
TCAACCGGTTAGCTAAGCTTATTTCGAATGCAGAAAACCGAATTATCAGTTTTGTCATTCGTATTTCGAAAATGCATGCCATTCCAGTCCTTGTCATATAAGCGACACAATTAAATTTATTGATTTATTAAATGGAAATTCGTTGAACTCCTTAGTCATGCACGTTCATCAGCTATGATCGTGTCCTAAATTGGTTCGGAAACCAAGCGATTCACAATAGATATTTCGGTGTCTAGTATGCACGTTCATCTGGCAACACTGGCTTATTTCTTCACTGTTTTGTGGCTTAAAGGGACTGTCCCACCTTTTCAAAAGTTATCAAATGCATGTGGTGCTAAATATTAAGTAATTGCTGCCGAACACGATTATGACATTTGTTTCTTACTAACAGTGCTTAATTTCATAAAAATACGTTTTAAATATTGGGCTGAATGACGTTCAATATGAAAGGATTTTTTGGGAAATAGAGAAACATTCACGCTTGCATATTATGACTAGTGTATAGCTATGTACAGCCAAAATGTAAAACAAGTCGACTTTCACAAACATTGGGTAATAGAGAAGATGACGACATCGATTAAAACCTAATGCCTAATACACTATAGGGTTTCTTTGTTGGAGAGTTCAAAACCCAAAACCAAATTCCTTTGTGATTCGACCTTCGTGGTTGTTTTTTAACTTATACCATACAATATTTTCAATGCCAAGCACGGAAAATGGCTATCTCAACTCAAATCTAATGTTAAGGTGGGACAGTCCCTTTAATGCATCTCTGATACCTACACCCGAAATTCCAGGCACGTGGAAAAACATGTTTATAAATACAAATCTAATGTGTAATCCTTGCTGCTCATGACATGATAAATGATAAGCCAAGTCAATGAAGTATCCGGTGAGAAGGCTCTGATACACTGACCAGAGCGAGCCCCACCACCGATACACTGACCAGAGCGAGTCTCACCACCGATACTCTAACCAGAGCGAGTCCCACCAGTCGAGACGTCACACAGTCCCATTTCTGACCCACTCTCACAGCTCCATGGCGCGTCGTGCCTGACGATTCCGGGGAGCGGCAGGCTCCAGACTTGGCACGAAGTATGTCATCTGCCGTCGTCTGGACTCTCCGTCCCGGTGGTATATGCGGCGGTCACGCGAGCCGTCGGGCCTGACTGCCCGTCCCGTCCCGTCCCGTCCCGTCCCGTCCCGTCCCGTCCCGTCCCGTCCCGTCCCGTCCCGTCCCGTCCCGTCCCGTCCCGCTCCGCCCCGGCGGCGTGCTGGTGCTATATGCAGACGCGTCGCTGCAGTCTCTCAGTTGGTCTGGTGTGCGGCGTTGCAGTCTCTGGCCTCCCGCGCGGCCGGCCGTTACCCTGGCCGCCGCGGCCGACTCGGCAGCCTGGCCCAGAGGCCGCCCGCCGGCAGCAGCGCGTTCCGCGTAATCAGCTGTCATCGGCCCGCCACACTGCCATTCCGGTCACCGGCCCCTGCTATTAGCAAAACATAGCGATGCTGCCCACTGTGAGCACAACATAGCGATGCCCGATATTAGCAAAACATAGCGATTCCCGCTGTTAGCACATCATAGCGATGTCTGCTATTAACAAAACATAGCGATGTCCACTATAAGCAAAACATAGCGATGCTCGGTGGTGAGATGGCTCGCAAGGTCACAATTAGAACGCGGTCGGTCGGTTGGTCGAAGGCGATTGCGACTGCATTGGAGGCTATGCGCAGACATGTTCTGACGCGAGAAAAGGTTCGGGTTTCAGTAATCAATGGTTTATGTTGCAACGTAACAAGACGAGGTAATTTGAATCTGGTTCGTACATGATATATTTGAAAGCAGGCTACTTTAATTGGAAGCAATGCGCTCATTGAGCTCATTGATTAAAATCAATTCATTATGTATTCTTTACTGACGCAGTTATATCAGTGCCAAACATATAAATATATTTCCATTAGGTCAGATGTTGCATGGTGTATCTAAATTGCATGGCTAGTAAGTTCCAAGCTTGAACTTATGTACACGTGTTACTGTTAGCCAAATCAGTCAGGCTATCAAACGCGTGTTCCCAATAAACAAAGGAAATTAAACATTCTCTGGTTTTCTGAGAGAAAGCCTCTGGTTCGCGTGCACATCAGCAGGCCGATCCAAAAGCTCAGCGTGCTTCTTCTAAAGGAAAGGAATGCAACCATCCCGCCATTGCACGGTGGCAAGGAGTAATATCTCGACAGCTCACGTGCTAGGCATGACTGGGCAACTCCCAGCCGAGGGGCGGTTCAAATAGGCTCCAGCGCAGCTCTACTACCGTCAGCTGTATGAATGATGCACTGCTGCAAACTAGAAACAGCTTATTAGCAATCATTTTGGTGCTGGTAGTACCTGTATTTCGGTACTGGATTTTAAATGCATGTTAATGCATGAATGCATGTTTATTGTACAGATACCCTGACGGCACAATGCAACGAGTCAGTTAGTTACAGATAATGCGAACTCATTAAACAAATCCTTAGGACATTTCATGCTATCTGAATAAGTGTAATTTGAGTTTAACTTTGAGGAGGTCACCTATTCAATGCAGTTGCGAACAGAGTCACGACGTCTCTAGGTTCAATGCAGCTCGTTGCCTTAGCATTTTTCCTGATGTAAGACTCTTTTAATTAGCCGTGTTACTGACATTTGTGTATGTATGTATTGGTTTTATAATCTGTTCATGCAGCATGGCTTTTCAGGATTTTTTTTGTTTGTTTTCAGGAATATCAAAGCACACAGTAAAAAACACAGCAAAAATAGCATGCATCAGGATGAAGCTGCAGCAGTTGGTCATGGGCGCAGCATAAGACACATGGGCGGTGGGCACATACGTAGGGGAGAGTGAGGTAAGGTGGCCATGGTAGGTAAGACGGCCATCCCCTCTTTAAGCTAAGCCACTAGCGCTACGAACAAAATTGATGAGTACCAGAGTTCCCCTTTTCGACTGAACTGCCCCAGTGAAGTCGGGTAAGATTGCTCTCCGTAGTTAATTCATAATTTATATTTTTGTAAGACAGAACAGCCCTCTCGGTTCAACATGTTTCTATTTTATTTCGTATACTTTTGTGAACATATCCCTGCAGTTAAAAACTTGACTTCAACTGTGATAATTACATAGACAGCCAGCGTCGATATGCAATGACGGGCTGGGCTGGCAATGACGGGTTGATTCAATATGGTGTCCGAGAAAATGTGATTTGAATTGTTTGTGTCGAATGTGGGGTAAGACGGCCCCCGTTTGCTTCGGGTGGCCGTCTTACCCCATCTCAGCACTGCCATATCACCAACAACGCTTACGAGGCGTGACCGTCTTACCCCAAGAGAAAAACCGTTTTACCCCATGGGGTGGGGTAAGACGTTTTTTTGCACACCTTTCGAAAATGGCAAATATCAGATTTGTTAATAACAGCAAGGGAATAACTTCCATGCAAATCGAAAGACAAATGTTGGAGGAAGTACATAAAAAACATCAGACTTATTGGCCGTATTTAACCAGGCCAAATAAGGCTTCAAAGTTAAGGTGGCCGGCATACCCCACTCACCCCTAGTAAATACAAATCAAAAGTGTAATACAATGAAAAGGTGATGCAGCAGATGCAAAACTTCGGAATCAAACACCATACCGGCGGCTGGATCTCAGGCTGTCAATGCCTTCAGTGACGCGCGAAACGCAGGCAGTGTCGGTCGCTCAGTGACAGCCGGAGGAAGCTGGTTCCATGACACGGCGGCCCGGTACGCAGACCGTGTCGGTCGCCCAGTGACAGCCGGAGGAAGCTGGTTCCATGACGCGGCGGCCCGGTAGCGAAACCGTCTCTGCGTGGACGAGAGTTTGAACCTCTGCAGTTCTAAGTCTCCGGCTTCGGTTGAACGCGTGGCCCGGCGAGACACCACAGATCGAGGGACAAACATACGACGAATTTACAGCGGGCCTAACTGGTTGTGAAGTGCTTTATAGACATCTAACCCGGACGATCACAATCGGCTCTCGTGCGAAAAATCTCCAGTATTACACATAGTTTTACATTTCTCGGAGTCAGTGCCGGCTGAAGTCACCAGTTTTAGGTCGGCCGGTAAAATGGCATTCCTGAGGCCAAGTGAAGGGGATACAAGGGCAATGCACCGCGAGACCGGAGAGTTTTCAGTTAGCTACAGAGGTGACCGACCGTGTTAGATCCGAGGGTGGTTGGTCAGTGCAACATTCTTTTTCTCGGTGACAGGTATAATATAGATTCTCACAGTTAAGCTGTCCAGAAATATCTGCAGAATGACACATGGAAATGTCATCAAAGGTCACCAAAATGTTTACGAGCACAAAATAGTTGACGTCATGAAAATGTTACCAGAATGCATATGAGCTGTGAACACAAAAAAATCGGATATCGTATACAGCGAGCTCACCAGTACCCTCTGCTAGCGTGTTCAAAGGTTATACACAGATTATCTGTTGTAAGACGAAAGAATGTGTAAAACTACGAATATACGGGTCGAGTTAACATTTTACTTTAAGATAATCAGATACTATATCCCTATTGGAGTGTAAAATCTCTTGGGCTGGCTAAATGGCTGATAAGTCCAACAAGCCTGGCTGTCCGCATGGCTGGCTGGCTCGCTAGCTCCCCGACTGCCTAACCGGCTAGCTCACCAGCTGACTAGCTGTTCGCGTGCCTTTCTGGCTGGGTGTTCGTGTAGCTGGCTGGCTGACTGGCTGGCTAACAACGTGCCTTTCTGGCTGGGTGTTGGCGTGCCTTTCTGGCTGGGTGTTGGCGTGGCTGACTGGCTGTGTGTTGGCGTGGCTGACTGGCTGGGTGTCGGCGTGGCTGACTGACTGTGTGTCGGCGTGGCTGACTGGCTGTGTGTCGGCGTGGCTGACTGACTGGGTGTTGGCGTGCTGAAGCTGAAGCTGGGTGTTGGTCGTGGGCTTGTAACTGGCTGGGTGTCCGACGTGCTGACTGGCTGGGTGACGGCATGGCGTGACTGGCTGGGTGGTTAGTGTGCTGAGTAGGGCTGTTATGCGGGCGTGGGCTGCAACTGCTGGTTCTTGGTGCGTGGCCTGGACGTGGCGGGAGTGGTATGGCGTGGGGGCGACTGAGTGGTTCGGCGTGGCTGACTGGCTGTGTGGGTCGCGATGGCTGACTGCTGTGTGTCGGCCGTGGCTGCAACTGCTGGGTGTTGGCGTTGCGGTGGACTTGGCTGGGGTGTTGTACCCAGCTCGACAGATACGTGAAGGCGTGGCTGACTGGCGTGTAGTGTCGGCGTGGCTGATGGCTGGGGTTGTTGGAGTGGCTGAACGTGCTGTGATGTTGGTGTGGCTGAAGCTGGCCTGTGTGTGCGGCGTGGCTTGACGTGGACGTGGGTGTTGGCGTGGCTGACGTGGCTGTGTGTCCGGCGTGGGCTAGACTGTCTGTGTGTGCGCGTGGCTGGAGCTTGGCTGGGTGTCGGCGTGGCTGACTGGCTGGTGTCGGCGTGGCTGACCGCCCGGGGCACCCTCCACTGTCCGGACAGCTCCGTTCACACAGAACACGGAAGCGGTGCTGTCGGTCGTGTTCCCAGCCACGGCTGTTGTCGGTCCCCGCCGACACCACACAGTGCTTCAGCCGGCCACGCCTGCTGCACTGGCCAGGCTGACATACAGGCTGCCATGTAGACCGCTAATTTCTGGCTCATTTTACACGACATTAAATATAATTGTTCATAGTGAACAATCCGACAACAAAATGCTGTCCAGCAAATGGATAACTTTCAGCGTGGCTCGCTTTTTTGATCCAGGATTACAGAAGCCCAATGAAAAACTCTTTGCGCCGGAGCAACAACAAAAAGAAAATCCCACATGGCTGAGGACTTGACGAAGTCCTCTGTGCAGGTGTGACGTGATGAGGTCCCACATCGATAGTGCGTGCCGAGATACCGGGCGCGTGGAGGTACTTAGAATTCAGCTTAGAGTGTCTTCACTTCTGGGTGGGTGGGGACACTAAGTGCCAACATTCCCCGAATTCTGTGCGTCATCGGCAAACAGGTGAGTAACAGATGTTCTATGATGTTAGGATGTTCTCCTAACAGCTAATGGACGCGTGAATCTAGCACGGCGTCAGTCCCCATTCAGCACAGAGAAGTGACCGTTTGACGTTAATTCGTGTGTGACATGGACCGTGGCGGCAGTGGACGATGTAGGTGGCTGATGACGGGCAGGATGGCAAGATAGGCGGCTGATGACGGTCAGGATGGTACGGTAGGCGGCTGATGTCGAATTTGTAGAGTGGTACGTACATGCAGTAAGGGCGGTCTAGAGTCGGTTACCCAGGACAACGATGGCGAAGGATAGGCGGCTAGATGACGGTTCAAGGATGGCAAGGTAGGCGGTCTTGATGAACGGGTCAGGATGGCAAGGTAGGTGAGCTGATGAGGAGGATTACAAGTGATGGCAGCTGTAGGTGGCTGATGACGGTCAGGATGGAAGGGTAGGCGGGACCTGATGACGCGCAGGATGGCTGGGCAAGTAGAGTCCGGTATGTTGTTGCTGGCTCAGGGTCCGCATAGGAGCTAGGTAGAAAGTCCAATGGCAAGTCTGGATGGCAGTCATGGGTCCGGCAAGCCCAGTGATTGGTCTGAATGACGGCGGGTAGATCTGTAAGCCTGTTGGCCAGTCTGGGGCACGGTAAGCCCAGAGACGGGTCTAGACATTAGCAGAGGTCCCGGTAAGCCCTGTTGGAAGGTCCGACCGGTTACTAAAGGGCCCGGTAAGCTCTGTGACGGGCCCGGCTGTTGAACTGTCGGCGCGTTGTCCGCGTCGGTTACTCGGTTCGAGCGCGGGTGGCATGTGAGGAATTTGGAGCCTGACCGTCAGCCGCCGCCGCCTCGGACGGGTGGAATAGCTGCTGGAAATACCGGTCCAACAATTCGACACAGCAGCGGGACAGAGCCGACGCTATTTGTCAGAGGGACAGTCGGCGTGCCGTTCAAGCGACCCTTTGGTCTTGCGAGTCGTACTCTCCCGTACTAGCACGCGCACTTAATTGCACGCCACGGTGGGTTTAGCCGGGGAGAGTTATAGGAGTTCTAGTCACAAACCGAGGCGGAGCTAGTGCAGATCTTATTAATAGATTTTTTTGTCAATGTTTCGCCGTCGTTGGGCTGGTGAGAGTGAGAGGAGCAATGGGCTCGAGAGGTTGAGGACTGATTCGGAGGATGTGAGCTAGACAGGAGTGACGGCTGGTGCACCTACTGGTTTAGTGTTAGAAATATATCAACGCATCTGTAAATAGGATACTAGCTGCACAACACCTAGGTGGGGACAGGCCGGGGATGCTCTCGCGCACATCACCACGAGTTCCGCGCGCCAAACATGGCACGAGAGCTTGTGATGTTTCAGACTTTATTGTTATCACGGCAGCAGGGGCGCAAGGCGAAGCAAGAGGGTGAAGTCTCTACCTTTTCAGATTGCGCGCCTTATTAATTCAATTCACGTACAGGGATGAGATGAATGAGAGGCAAGAGGAATAGAGTGAGTAGATCACGCTGGCTGGCTGCCCGCCCTCTCAGCTTGATAAAAGCTGAAATCACAAGTCTTCACCGTGGGACTAAGTGTGCAGAGCGAGAGTGAGGATGCAACAGCACGCCCCACCAAGGTGTTGGAGATGAGTCCCGTAAAGGCGTATGGACGTCACCGGAAAAGTCCGGCACGCTGGCCTTGCAATAAGAGGACCCAACAGATGGATTGGCATTTGTGGATGAATCTCCTGAAGACCCTACTCGCCGGAAAGAGGTGTGTTGGCTTGACCTATATATTTTTTTATATAGGATATCGTGGTATACGCTTGACCAATTGGAAATCTCGGAGGAACTTTGGTTCAAGGGCTCGGGGTGCGTCAGATAGTCCCTCCATTGTCATCACTAAAATACCTTTGGTCCTCCGAAACACTAGAGCACCATTCACGTCTGCACTCAGTTGGCGTTCACTTATTACCTGTCTAGCGGTCTACACAGTTTAGTTCCTTACGAAGTTTACTCATATGTCGACGGTCGGGGAAGCATCTCGCCAAAGACCTTTGAAGTGACTGTCTTTGAGCCCAGAATGGAAAATGAGGTCTATTTTTTTACATGAAAAACGTTTGGCTGAGATAAAATGCATGCTATGGAACGAATCTGCTGACTGTAGGGCCCAGAGTTAGAGTTGACGGTACTGACCATATCAGAACGCAGCGCCGGCACAGTTCCGAGGAAGGGCGTGGGCGGGAGGTGTCACCGCGTCGCCGCTCAGACACCATTAGGGTACATTATTTGGAGGTCTGGATACAACCTCGATAATACGTCACCGTTATCTACCGGTGGGGTGCGTTTGTAGGACATAGTAGAGCAAAGCAGAGTCATTGACACTATTCAGAATTCTATAAATTGACTAACTACTTCGCTTATGCTATGTCGGCGCCTACAAGACTGACGCGCGATTAGCTGCGCGGTGGAGGCGTGGGATATACATATATCATGCCAATGAATATGTGACAGCGCCGACGGATCCAGGATTTCGGTCAATGGGGGGGGGCGAGCTCCTCCGGGTTGAAGGGTGCCAGCACAGCGACAGAACAGAGACAGCAGCCAGAGAGATTGGGAGAGTCACGAATGAGACGATCGAACAGAACCTAACAAAAAAAGTATAACTGTGCAATGGCCTTCCGGGCGCGTCACGCCTACGGGTGCGACCCGATAGAAAGACCTACACGGTCTCAGGGGGGTAGCGGGGGGCGCAGCCGAAGCGCCCCCTGGGATCCGCACCTCCATGGATATCATTTAATATTCATATACTATTTATATATGAGATATTAAGCCTAGTACTTTAGAATACAACATCGTCAGTATCGACAAAACGGCAATTAACATTAGCCGATCGCGGTCAAGGGCGAGAATCCGGACCAGGGCCGCGGGCCTCAACCCGGCCCCTCGCACGAGCGCCGGTTTGCCATATGCAACATGTCCGGGCTTGAGCCATTAATTCGATACATTTAGGTAAATGTCTTCAAATCAAAATAGACATCCTTTCCCATATTGGAAAAAGCAAGTGTTATGTCCTCAAAATCCTCCCGACAATCCTAAACAAACTAAACGGGCAATGGTTTTGCCCCTGAGATACCCTTTCTTTGATCAAATATTGAAGGTTCATGGGTGCGCGGCGGCAAAACCAACTGCGCCTTTTCCTAAAAAAATGGTCAACAGAAAGAAGTAATTTAGCCCGCTCGTCTTCTCGGTGCTATGAAACGGCCAAGCCATAGGCTGTTGGAAATTACTTACAAAGTTTGGCGCCATGAGTAGAGGTCGTGAGTGTGTCAGGCAAAGGATAGAATAAAGCAGAACGTAATTCGCGCCCAGTTTTTTGGGGTCCCACCTATAAACCTTTTTGAAAGGCGAATGTCCCAGCCAATTGTCGTTGATTTGGAAGGCGTATATTGTGTTTAGTAAGTAACCGTTTGAGACTGGCGGGTGCCGCGGGTGCCTGTTCAAATACATGGGTAAATGTTTCATCAGTTCGATTGTTTACGTGGTCCGCATCCGTGCGCATCGTAACCAGCTTGATTTGGCACTCCGAGTGTCAATTGCAGTTTAATAGGACAGAGCCGCGCGATCCACGACTTTGTGCAGCTGTGCGAAGACTGGAAGTTCATTCAGCTTAAAGGGAATGAAGTTGCACCACATAGGGGTGTTAAGAGTAATATATACACAGGACTAGTAGGCCCTCTTATTAGAAGAAGAAGTTTCGGAGCACAGAAGTCAAATCCCAGTGAGCCCGAAAACCGGCCCGAGGAAAAAGATGTATTATAAAAGGGGAACCCACGTAGCCCCTGATGCCGGGAAGTACTATAAGAAGTTACGTCAAGTAAATTGAGAAAGTTTACTGCGAGAAGTTACTTCTAAGTCAGACGAGGCGCAAGTTTCGGGAAAAGTAGAACGTTGGGTTCCTTCTAAAAAAGGGGTGAGCCCACTTGTAAGTCCTTATGTGTCCAAGAACTACTATGACGGTAGCGATATTATCTTATCAACGAAACCGCAAGAGGAGCCCATATTTTTGGTCTGCTCTACAAATCGTGCTATCTGCGGAGGATCAAAACCCACTATGTGAAATGTCGTGAAATGGTTATGGTCTTGCTCATAGTCTTGGGTCACTCATCGTTGGTTTGAAGAGGACGGTAGTGGGAGTCAGATGTTTACCATGAGAAAAACGAGAAGACCAAGCGTCGGCGAGTCACGGTCGTCTACTCACTCAGATGGCTATATTGTTGAGCTTCCACGAGCTTGGGGGAGAGGTAGGAACGGAGCTTGTTTCACATATTAAAGTTACTCGACAGCTTCACAATCACCCATGCGCCGGTTTCTGTTTTGGGTTTTATCGACAATATTTAATAAAATCAGAAATTTTAAACTTCAAAAGAACCTTGCCGGAAACATCCCTTGGCCGAGCATATGAATCTATCTGGAGATCTTTCTAGAATATAATGTGAATAGTACAATCGCTGCTGGCATGATGATTTCGATTTGAGGGGCCTGATGATTTTACTCATGTCTACGGCGCAGCTTATCCAGTAGTACCTGAATGATGTAGCAAATGAGGCTGGTACATATATATAATACCGCGGGAGGGCATGGATGGCCGGGAGATGGTAAAAGTAAAATTGGGTTTCGCGGACGACGTAAGGTTCAGGGCAATATTTCATACTGGAGATTCGAAAGCATTGAGAGACGAGCACACGGAGGAAGGGCCACCGAGAGGAGTCAAAACAAAACTAAGAAGACACAGAGCAGCTCGGAAAAACACGAGAGAGTACCGCGGCGAGTAGGGGGAGAGAGTTGATAATCAAATGATGCACGCCTGTATGTTGATCCCAAAATGTAGTGTTTTTTCTCACAATATTTTTTCCCATGAGTCATGGTTAAAGACAATTATAATATATAAATTATCTAAGAGAGTCCTTAAGACACTCAGAAGAAAAGACACAAATTAATCGTAGTACGACTTTTGAGAGTTACACAAGATCTGTGACAGTCTGCCAAAACGTAAACATTTGAAGAAGCCTTGGAAGCCAAAGTCGACCAAGCTTTTCGGAATCTCCACCGATCGCCACTGCAAGAACCTACGTACCTTAATCGATGATCTCAACAGCACACCTCTGTATCTAAATGTTGCTTGCAGTCAACCGCACGAGACTCCTGGAGCTTCAAACAACTTGGGCGACAATACCAACAATCAGTCGCGCCAACGTATTGACGCGAAGGAGGCTGCTTAAAGTCGTAGCTGCGCGTACAGCAACGGGATTGTAACGCAAACACCCTAACTTCCAGGCGCGTGAGATGGGATTACCTGAGAGATAGCCCCACGGAAAATAGAGCTGAAGAGAGATTGTGCCGTGCTAAACACTAAAGTGAGGGGGGACACCGGCGTTATAGCGCGGTCAGAGGTCACAGCTCACAACTATAGGTCTGCACGAGACTGAAAACCGTGCTGAGAAAGTAATATAACTTGTACCTGAGGGAGAGACATGTGATAGTGTCCCTGTTTTTCGGAGAGTTGGAGATTTCGGTAGCGGTTCTCATCTAGCTTCTAATGCCGAGCGAAACTATCACGAGCGCTAGGTACCAAGCATTAACTGGGCAAGAAGAGTTGACATCCAAGGGACATTTCATTGTGCTTGTCCAGGGTCACCACAACGGACCGGAGCTTACGTCTACTTCGCGCGGGTGCTTTCAAAAGGATTGTGGTGATTTGCAAAGAAGCCAAGTCTTCATGTTGGTCGGTCTCCCGATCACTTGGGGGAAAAGCGACGACGCCTCCTAGCAAGGACCTGAGAGCCAATCTGCACGCTATTTAATAATAACCAGTGTACTGCGAATGGGCGTAAGTAGTTCCGAGTCTATTAAAAGAAACATGGCCCTAGAAGGCAGTCGTAAAAAGTATGTTCCATAGGGCCTAACGAGTGCACAGCACCCATTTGAACAAGAACACGATGACACTCGTATTTCCATGTAAAAATGCTGTTACAGTAAAATCGGATGGGAGCCTGCTATGCTAAATCATGCTCTATCGGAACAGATAGATTCACAAGTTCGGTATTTGAGAGCCACCTAATATTGTAGTTGCTTGGGTCACTTAGGAAGGCTGAAGAACGGATGAATGGAGGGCTTGGAAAAATAAGCATGGCTGAGTTCTCAGAGAGATGCAGAGGTTGGGCAGTGACTGGCGAAAAGGAGCTAAGATTGATAAGCAGCCATACTATGTTTGCTTGGTCATGGTTTCTAAGTAAGTAATCAAAAATATCACCACGCACACATTATCGAAGCAAAGGAGAGATAAGAGTATAACTTTGATGTATTAAATAATATCATACGGTGGTATTGAAAAAATGTAATGAGATGTGGAAAGATAGCTCAGCGGCAGATCTCACTGCAATATTCGATTCTGGCACGAGACTTATCTGCGTGCGGCGTGGCGGCATAGAAATTAGAGTGGCTGCAATACTACTTTGATAATTTAAAGGCTCAACATATGCATGAAGCGAATGATTACAGGAAAATAACATACACATACCGTGGGTACTGTTCGCTCATACGTTACGCTCACGGAGTTCTTCGTCGAGCAAACGTCTCATGCTTGCCAGCCAACTATGATCTGGCCACGGGCAGTGGTTAAAGCTCTCAAGAGAACCACTTTGCTGGAGACGTTGTGAGTACCAAGACCCTGGCTACGCGTGTAGCGAGTTTATAGCTGAAACTTCACGAGTCTCGGGAGGGCCGAAGCCAGTCTGAGACAGCAGGAAAAGTCCGATCCCACTTCTCAGCCGCGGAGAGGCGCTCGACCTACGATGACGATAGAGCCGATCGCACTAATACACCGGGGCGGAAACGCAGGAGAGCCTGTTTCTGTCCGTGTTATCCTAGCAAACAAAATGGCAGCGCGGTACGGTGGGGCCGCAAACCAGGCGATTAACGAGCGGGCTCAATTATCTGTTTTGGCGGACCTGACAGGACACAGGCACATCCCGAGCCAGCTGAACACGACACAGGGCCCAAAATGCGACAGGTGGGAGACAGCTACGTACCGAGAGGCCAGAATCAAGGCCAGACAGGCTGCAATGATGGTCATGGGACGGGCGGAAGGGGAAAAGTCGGGGGCCACAGGAAGGTACAACAAGGGTAACAGTTCCATAACAAGAAACAAGGAGGAGATCGCAGAACAAACGGAAGCTGTCTTGGAGAAAATCAAGGAGTCGAAAAATAGAGCGAAAACCCGCTAGCTTTTGGGAATGCTTATGATAGAACCTCTATGGGCAGGGCGGAAGTCGCGAGTGGGCTAAATCAAAGAACAGCGTCCATGAACACGAGAGGGCCTAGACCGCAAGGGAAAATGAGTGACAGACTGAAGGATTGGACGAGCCAGACAGGGGGGCGGACAAGAGCAATGGGCCGCCGCCGAGAGGACGAGACACATGTGAATTGGTCTAGTGAACGCAAGGTACGAGTGCCAGTACAAGTATGGGAGCGAGCAAGGTCAGTGGCGAAAAAGAGAAGACAAAGTGGAAAGCGAACGCAAGTACGTTGAAAGAAGGTGAAAAGAAAGAATGAGTAGATCAACCTTACCTGGGTTTGCTAGGAGTGCACACGAGAATGAAACACATGTTTATCTGGAGGCAAATTCCAAGCCCAAAGTTATAGTCTATGTTGTGTCGCAAGAAACACTCAGGTTGCACATGGCTACCAGCCCATCCAAAGAGTCCGGGACGGCACCAGACAGGACGGGCAAGCGTTTGATTGGGAAACCACGTGTCCCAGAAGTAAAGGCGACTAAAAGTTAACTAGGATCAGGAGATGTCAACGAGAACAGAGCTAAGGTCAGAGAGAGAGACAAGGCAGACGCAGGGCCCAGGAAGAATCACATAATTGGCGAGCCAAAGAAAGTGACGCGAGTAGAATGAACTAGTAAGACTAACAAGGAGTAAGGCAGTGACAGACGGTCAGGTAGTATTTGGCGATAGTATTGAGATAGTGTATGCACTCACTGAAAAAGTTAGGAAAAGGGAAGAAGACAAGGTATGAGGATGTAAGTGCTTAGCCAGGACGGAGGTTCAGTGAAACGACCATCTTAGGATGTAAAATAGGGTAGAAAGCGTCACGAGTCGACGCGCGCAAGGATGAGAGGAGACCAACTGAGCATGATGTGGGTTAGTCAGGATGATAAAGGCTAAATTACGACTAACGGTATGAGCTGGTCTCGTTTTAATTTTTGTTACTCATAGGGGGTGACCAGGTGCTACGTGAAGCAAGCACCCAAACACCCTGATCTCAATAAGGGGGCCCAGATTCATGTATCACTAAAAGATCCCCGCGAGTAAATATGCACAAATATTTTCGACAAAGAGAGACCATAGCAAAAACAATACAAGTACTTTCACAAGATGTACATTTGTTGACAGGACTAGTCCGGAAGAGCTATACTTGCGGATACGAGAGGTCTTGTTATAAAAAGGCGCCTATGGAGTTAGCCATCGGAGTCATTGTATGGAGTGCTTACGAAATGCAGCATACACACGCAGATTGGTACTGAAATATAGATAAATTCCTGACGAGCCTACGAAATTGAACACTAAGTTAGAGAGAGGTGCCTATTGTGAAAATTAGAGGTGATGCTGGAAGTAGTAAACGACGCCAGGAGCCGAACTAAGAGGACATAGAGTGCCGACGATAACTTAGACGCGAGGTGACCACTGAGACAGACAGGTGTGAAAGTGAGGAATTCCGAGTGATAGTTCGGGAACTGGTCGACTGTCCAAATAGGGGGGTAAGTCCCAGATTTAACTCCAATGCCATAAACGCCCGAGGAGACACCACTGAGGAGACGCTAAGGGGACGGCCGAACAGAGCATGTGAAAGCGTGCCTGCTTAGTATGGGGAGATGAACCCCCGGAGAAGGCAAGGTCCAGGGCGACGTGAGGAGGAGCGTCCAGCGATTGGACGCTGTTCAAGACTGTGGTCGGCCGATCAGGCAACCAACTCAACACCAGAACAGGGGTACAAAGTTGTGGGTGCCTCCAGATCACCAAGAGACAGGTACCATGGCTGTGGTGCTTCTAGAATCATCAGAGACAGGGTGTCAGGCTGTGGATGGATTCAGGATAACCCAGACAGGGTCAGCTTGGGTGCGTGCAGATCACCAGAACGAGGGTAGTTGCGGCTATGCCTCCAGATCGACCGAGACAGGAGTCAGACTATGTGGTGGCCTTCAAGAGATCAACCTGAAAAAAGACGGAGCGGAGTTAAGTTGTTTGTTGTGCCTCGCCAGAAGGTCACCAAGACTCAGGGTATACAGCTGTCGGTGCCTGTCAGATTCACCAGAGCCACGGGTTAGTTTGTGGGCGCCCCAGGGTACAGAAGGTCACCAAGACAGAGGTCAGCATTGTCCGTGCCTCAGATCAAACCAAAGAACAAGGGTTCAGCTGTGGAGTTCACCCTCAGAATCACAACGCTGATCAGGGGGTCCAGCCCTCTTGTGGGGGCTAAACTGGTAAAGATCAACAAGACAGGGTCAGCTGAGTCGATGCCTCAATAGCCCATCCCAAAGATAGGGTCTATATGGTATGCGTCCCTCAGACCTCTCAACCCGTTCAGAATCTAACACATGAACAGAAACCACAGACTACTCGGTGACAATCGAACCGCCAAAAAAGCGGGGAGGCTCACATGATCGGCGATGAGACCACGAGTAAAGTTACATAAAGTTTCGTGGCACAAAAGAGGTTCTAGCCTGCGAGCGGGTCGGCGGCCAACGAGGCTGTAACTGTCGAGACCACGAGATGAAGACGGCATCCAAGCTCTAACAAACCGGGCAAACTGAGGGAAGCCGGCGGGAGATGTAATACATGGGCCCCTGGGCCTGCGATATGAACTACAGCCGACGTGATGAGGATTATCGCGACACAATTAAAGTAGGTGATCTCGAGTCCGTAGTAACGACCTTGTCCGATAGAGGAGAACAATTGGCCTCGCAGAGTGGGAGGGCGGCGAAGCAAGACCACCGCATAGTTGATCCAGTAGCTAAGTCGCCAGTTTGCCATCACGCGTCTCGCAGACCATGGGGCTCCAAAGGTAGGCCGCAGTACCCACCTGCTGCGTCGCTGCGGAGAGGTGGACCTGGGGTTCTAAAACGGCGGGTGGACCAGTGGTCAGAAGCCGGGTAGAAACGCTGGAAGCAGTGGTGGGGAGACGCCCCCCGAAGGTGACCGAAGGCCACGTGAGCTGCAGGTTAGGCTTAGCTGCTGCTCGTGCCCGGTCCGCGTATGCTCAGCTGTTTTACCAATAAGGAATTGATGCTTGGCGAGAGCTACGGCGGAGTGACCCGGAGTTCCTGGTGATAAATGAGCGCGCACCCGGTAAGGTTAGCCCGGATGCCGAGACCGAGGGTAAGACGCCCCGCGCGGGGCCAGCTGCAATTCACTAACCTGGCTCGCCTCGCCCACCCGCGTTCGCGATTCATAAAGTCTCCGCTACGCCTCGGTGGGGAAAGAGGCCGGGTACCCGAGCGGAAAAGGCCAGACGGGGGGCCAGCCAGCACCGCGCATTTGGAGTCATGAATGACTGCTGCTGAGAGAGAGACAGCCTAGCGAACACCTATGGGCGGGAAGCGTGAGTTCTGGAGAGCGAAAACTAGAGGCGTGAGCCAGGTGATGCCGCAGCGGGAGAGAGAGCGACATCGTCCTCGGTCCGGAGCCCAGAGCTGTAGAGCAGAATGCAGCCCAAAGCCGCAGGGATCTGGAGGGGAAGTGGTCGATTAGTATGTCCGGTGGCGATATTGATTCGTGGCGGAGCAGCCGTGCTGTTGGAGACGACACTGCTCAACTTATCGGCCTCCTAAGCCGGTCTGCAGGGTGGGGGAGGTGCTGGTGTACGCTAGCATGCGCTGGCGTGCTCTGGCGTGCGCTGGCGTGCTCTGGCGTGCGTTGGCGTGCACTGGCGTTCTCTGGCGTGCGCTGGCGTGCGGTGCTCTGGCGTGCTCTGGCGTGTGCTGGCGTGCTATGGCGTGTCGAGGAAACTACGCCGCGGGCGTACCGCGGCCGTGCTCTGCTGATGGTCTCACGGCGCAAACACGCGGTCGTGCGCCGCGTTAATGTCAGGGTCTGCCCGCGGCGGATGGCCTGTGAAGTTGACAGCCGAGTGCCGACGGTCATGCGGGCTGCGTAGTTTCAGTGGCACGTTTGCATAACTTGGATGTAAAGGCACATGTGGAAAAATAATACGTAATTCGCTTGTGCCGGTTGAATCGCATACTTGCCGTGCTTTGAGCTTGGCATGTAAACAAGTGCAAGAAGTTCGGGTTCATAACAACGCTTCTCGGCAGTTAATTGAACTCAATTCCCTCTCCCCAAAGAAAATATATAAACTCTAAAACTAGAATACGCATAACATTATCCTACTGTTAAGAGCGTACCAAACCATCAGGACATTTATATACTTTTGGCGGAGTTCGTCGCATCGCTTAGCTCAGCATAAAATCCCATGATTGGTCAATTTGAATACTTTTGGTGAATTTGTATCCACATCGATCAATATGAAATTCGTGCAATTGAGCATGCAAAATGTCTGCATATAGCCACAGCCACGTATTTGGGTTCATCCACAGGTGGCTACAAACATTGTTCAGAAGCATCATACAATATAATGCCATGATATTAATCGGAATCAAGCAAAAGAGACGAATACGCATCGTATCATTGAAATGTTTATTTTTATTTTGTACCATTCCAATTTGTCATTGATTGTGGCTGGATCGCAACACACTCGCAACTTTCACACGATTGAATACTTGTGTGGCTTCGAGGTGAAGCCCGTTTCCAACACGGCCGACACGCTCACTCTGAGGTTGTATCAGGCGGCATGTTGACAGCTGAA
This sequence comes from Semibalanus balanoides, assembly GCA_014673585.1. Taxonomy (NCBI): domain Eukaryota; kingdom Metazoa; phylum Arthropoda; class Thecostraca; order Balanomorpha; family Balanidae; genus Semibalanus; species Semibalanus balanoides. Next base: position 41,682 of record VOPJ01003489.1, read on the forward strand.
GCTCATCGATAGACCTGGTACCAATCACATGTTTGGCGGTTGTAAGCATGTTACGAACCGCCACCGGGAGCTATTGCGTATTCAAAGCATTGAATACGCAGAGGTAGTCCTGAACTCGAACCATACCCAGATAATTCAGCAAACGATGTGTGCTGAAGAGACGGCTGAGGAGATGAGATCACTGCGGCGGATACCTGTTGCCAGCGGTGGGGTGGGGCGAAATTGGGTCGTGTTTGAATGCGATGGTGAGGATAGCCGACAATTCGCCCCGGACGGACAAGGAGGAGATGTTGTGCGAAACACACAAAACTGTTTGTATCTTTGCTGAAGGGTAAGCCCGCCACAGCCGGGTTGCTCATAGACGTTTTTCACCACCCACCGTACCTGGTAAACTCTTTTCATTTACTCTCGCGCAGAGGGTAATTTTTATTTACCCACATAACACAGACTCATGGTAACCACATGGTAATCATGAGGGCTGCCCACCTTTCCCACATGGTGCCCACATGGTTTTGGAAGAGGTTTCCATACGGTTACCATATGGACTAGCTCCCCTCCTTCTAACCTCCTCAAACCCACATGGGGCCCATATGGGTATGCTCAGTGCTCACGTCATCCCCATGTTCCACTTGTGCCCACCTCAGCCCACATGGGACCCATTCCAATCTCATGTGCAAGCCCATGCCCATGCTGAGCCCACGCAGCCCATCTTAAACCCATGGTGTTAACTTGCTGAGCGAATATGTTGGGATCATAGAGTAGCGTATGGCTCTTCATGAGCTGTTGAGCGATATAGGGGTTATGGGTGGGTACCGCTCTGGGCGCGAGAGTTAAAGGAATGAAAGGATGTAACACCGTCTTGAGTAGTAAAACAACAAGTCATGGTGGGCTCCTGATTACTCGCGGCTGACGCGCGCTCTTAGCGCCTCTGAATGTATTGGTGTTGACTATAGGTTTGTCTACGCTATGAACAGCTAACTTGTTATATTAGGAAAGCAGCGTATAGGGTGCAGAGAGACGAGCTATGTGGGACTAAACTTATATACTAGGCTCGATGATGAGCAGCTACATATGTGATAGACATTCGAACGCGGCGTATTGATGGAATATTTCCATATGACGCAAGATATATTTTTCGAAAAGCATGTTTACAAGTTCGGTGGTGAAAAACACGGAACGGTATTTAGCAAAATATGATGACGTGAATTCTATCACACTTGTAATAAGACTTGAATTTAATGATGATCTTGAAGGATTCTTGTTCTATTTCATGCTTTAACCCGCGCCCCACTGGGGGGGGGGGTTTGAACACACCCCCCCTCATGTTTTATCAAGATGTATAAAAAACGGCGGCGCGTAGCGCCGCCAAATTTAGCATAACTAATCACTGATTCTTTCTAGGACGGACAATTCTTTTACGCGGAAAGTGTCGCTGGTTCAGGTCAGGTCACCAGGTCAGGTCAGTGACCCCTCTACAAAAACGGTTTGCGGTCGTTGCCATGACTGTACACGCTCCTTTTAGGAGCGATCGAATCAACTTGTAGGATTTAACATCTAGAGTCACTTCAAGTATCTAATCAAAATGTTCTATCTTGTATTTTTTTGTATCGGTGACCTTAGGTCGGGTCAATTTTGCGATTGCTCCCCATTTATAAGTCAATGGAGAAATAATCAAAATGCTTTCCTTTGTCCGATGATAGTCAGTCCATTTCTTCTGGATGATGTTTATCATATGATTATATGTATGGATCCAAATGCAAAGTTTTGCTCAGGAAACATAACGGGGTCATCTGAGGTCATCCGAGGTCAACACACCTTTTCGTCAATAACTCTGGCCATAATAAACGATAGAGAACTGCAACTTACACCAGTGGGTGTTTTGTCTCGTCAAGACACATCTAACTGATATGCAACAATCACCTACTGGGTCACCATTTGACCTTGACCTGAGGTCAATTTTTCAAGTTGATCTAACATAATAAAATTGTATATATTTGAAATTGAATTGACGAGACAAACACGATGGCGTAAACAGTATGACGTTATCTTTGTTAGGTAAGAAGTTATTCACGAAAGTTATTTTTTGCCAAAATCAGCTTTTTGACTTTAATGAACCTCTAGAGCCTAAGACTATTGACCTGAGGTAAATTTGAGGAATAAGTGCGATTGCAAATTTCATTGGCTAGCGATTGTCTTTTGACGTTTATGTGTTCTGATAGCATATTGTTTCCAGAGATATTTGGGGTTTTCTGAGGGCCAATGTCCTAAAACTTGAAATTTTGACCTTCGATGACCTCTGGTAACAGTCTGAGTTTTGACGTGAGCGAAAAAATCTGAAGTAGTTTGAAATATGATTTTTTGATAAACGTTCGAAGAATAGTGTCCCTTTTGTTTTGGTCTACGTGGCCATGGGAGGCCGATGTTACGAAGGGGTGTTCAAACCCCCGCCCCCCCAAGTCCCGGGCGAAGGAAATGCAGAGGCCCAGTGGGGCGCGGGTTAAGCCGCTGTAGCAAAATCTATGCAATTATTAAGACATATAATTCGCTATTGTACTATTGCACTCTTGTAATCTTGAACTCTTGCTTTCGCTTGATTTGATAGACTAATGAAATCAGACAGGCAGATATTAACAGGCTCGATGTCCTCAGATGACAATTGATGGTGACCACTGACCATATGGAGGGTGGAAACGAAGCCTTCGATAATTATATAAATAAAACGGGGCCGACGATCGATCCTTGGTCACATCGCAGATCCGGGACGGGCCGAGCATCCCGTTTACTGTCGATTTACGATTGTTCGGGGATTTCCAGAGCCACTCAGCAGAGTCCCGCCCACACCAGCCAAGGCCGGCGAGCCGAGGAGGTCACCGTGTCGTGCTGGACGCTGTCAAACGCCTTGATTACATCTGGCGTGGTTAATGTCGTGGTAGGGCCATTGTCGCTCATCTGAAAAATCACCCGGACAGTATTGAGCGTGTTGTCCTCGCTACGGTAAGCCGGCCGTTAAATGTACTGAAATGGATCCGGCACTTGATTATACCCTTCAGGTAGGTCACCGGCCGAGTTAAAATAGCAATCTCTATAAGTAAAAACCATGATGAGGTTTAAAACTTGCTTAGGTGGCAGTTGATTAGATAAGTGACTTGATTTTTGGAAGCACCAAAAATGTCGATTTCGGCCGAAATAGTTATGGTATAAACCAATCCCATTTTTGCATTTGTATAGCAGATGAGAACTACAATAATACGCTGGAAAGATTAGCAACAAGAACGTAAGAGCCAATCGCAACAAAACATGAATTGGCATCACGTAAGAGAGTATAATGCGACCAGTCTAGATAACCTTATACCATAGTGTAAAAACTCTTTAGTATTTACACTATGCTTATACCACCTATCACCTTGAATGAGCATGGTACGGTAGATGCAGAAGGCTCTAGCACGGCTCTAGAAGAGCTTTCTGCATCTTCGGCTCTTCTCTAACAAATGCTCTATACATACACGTCCGGCAGACTTGATCCGTTGGTAGTGCACTGTCCTGGGCGACTTCTGAAGCTATATATACGTTACTAAGTGATTGCCTATCTGTTTTTTTTTATTTATTTGACATGATCGCCGATGGGATGAGCCATTAATGGGGAAAGTCACAAAGAACTCGTGGCGACGTCAATGACGCTAAGTGTTCACTGAACGAGTCTGTTCTGCTCACTGAACGAGACTGTTCTGTTACATACGTTGTCATATATTGTGGCGGGCCCCCCTGCTGGTTGAATGGCATCATTTTCCGGGTTAGAACTACCGTCGGCTTATACCCGGCAATATGTCGCACAGAAAGTCGCGGCGGGCTTTGCTTAGCAGACTCTTGACCCGGTTGCATCTTGTTTCCGGCACTTTGCGCTTTTGACCTATTGCTCATTCCTGGTATTGGATGTGACTTCAGTTTTTGCTCACACCCCTCAATCCCACATAGTACAATTATTGGGAAAATTGTAATTTGCACATAGTATGCAAGGCCATCTCCCTGACCCTCACTCAGATCAGCACTTAAAACCTTCAGGGTTACCTCAAGGGTACACTAAAGCCGGCCTCGATACAGGTCTCACGCGTCTTTATAACCCAGCCAAGGCTCAGCTTGCAAATCCTGTCTCAAACTGGGCAATGGGCCGGCTTGGGTTGACCCCATCTGGACCCATTGATTTTCTCGGCCGGCGCGCGGTGTCAGCGGTTCTCCGGCCCTGATTTGCCAGCCGGCTGGCACGAGGACGAAAAACAAATGACAGAAACTGGCTGAAATGGATACCAGTTTCGGAAGTAAGCCATTGGATTTGACTTACGGTATGAATTTATTAAGTTTGTTTTTATCTTCCGTATGTATCATATATTTTATAAGCTTGATACATCTTATACATTTCTATCAAATTTACTTTTTTAACTAAACAAATTATATTTGTATCATTCGGGTTGGATAGCCTAAAACTTGTAATCTGCTGTCACAGTTGTGAACATCAGATTACCAAGCATCGTTCTATTTGTACAAGGGTTTTATTTGTCAGCAGTTTGTTGCTCCTCAGGGCTTGTCCGTACCTGTCCCACTGATTCCTGTTAGCTTCCTGGGAACAATGTTCCGTGGCTCTTTGTTGCACTCCGTCTGCCTGCTTGATGGTACCGGCTCGCGCACTGGACATGACAGCGTCTGCACGCACCGCCTGCAACGCAAACGAGACGCATGACATGCCGCAGCAGCATCTCTGTGCCCGACTGTGTCTCTGTCAGCTGCGGCCCGAGCTGGAGCAAGATACACGAAGAACAATCGATACAATGCATGTTCGCAGAAGAATGTGATGGGACAGGAGAAGCCAGTGTGCCATAGTGGTTTACTGCGGTAATATTTCCAATCTGTTGAGAAGGTCAGGCAATATGAGAAAGCAGCCTAAGCAGAAATAATTCATAAATTGTTAGTAGTAGCAGTGGAGAGTATGATTTTTAGGCCTGCAGCAGTCGACCTCATCATTAGAAATATTTAGTTGCGATGTCAAAGTCTCAGCCACTAAGCTACCAGCACAGATCTTGACTAGGGATGGTAATTGGTAACGAAAATTTCCGTACATAAAAATTATATGTATGTACCTAAAATCTACATACCTATTCGGAAATCAGTTGATACAACAATGTATTCCCGGTTCCTTTATATTAAAGAAAACACTTTTATTCTGCAAAATGTTCAGCGTGGGCATCCACTATCGTATTAATTATAAATATTAATAATATGCCTCATCATATATTCTCTAAATTGTGCTGTGCGCAATCGATCGTGACAAAAAACACTTTTGTCTGATACTAATGCTGGATACACTCGTATTTTCGAATGATATTTGCCAACTCTTTAACACAACTAATACAAATAGGTCAACTCTTGGTAACATAAAGATAAATATTCACATTGATTTTTTATCTGCATTTTATGTGACACATATATTATATCAAATTAGTCGTGTCTCAATTTAAAATTGAAATTACAATTTTTGCTGTTTCAAAAATTACATTTTTGTAAATTGTGAAGATGTACTTACTAACCATGGCGATGAACTTAATGGTGCATCACTATCTCTGGTTTGAATGTTGTTTTGCATACAAGTCATAGCGCGCCAGAAGTGAAGTAAGTGCGCCAATAAGCGTGACAGCGTCCCTAATTGGTCAATGAAACAAATCACCGACGCTAAATAGGTTACCGTTACTTGCGTGCCACAGCGAACGTCTGATTTCATTACCAGTTTTTATTCTTCATCGTTAGTTGTTTTTGTGTTGAAAAATGATTATGTTTTCATGATAAACTAAAACATAGTGTTTTATACAGCCAGAGACAAAACTACACAAAACGCCTAATGTTGAAAACAAAAGAACCAGTTTTGAAACATTGAGGGTCGCAAGCACTAACTAGGCCGTCGTAGCTGTGCACCAAGTTACCTAATAATTCGGTTGCCTTATTAATTAATGTTTGTTGATTGTTTAGGATATTAGGACACATAATTACAAAGGACAGAGAGCATGGCATATTTCCCATACATATTTTAATACGAAACAAGCCTGGAATTCAAAATTAATTACCAAGCACTTGCAAGTACTGGTCATTATAATCGTGGATCGCTTATCAATTTTGTCTTCAAATATATATATATATATATATATATATATATATTCGTAAACTTCGGCAATAAATCTTCTTTTAAGCATAGACCATTAAATGTTATTGCGTTTTCACATTTTGAAGAGTTTGCTTTGAGTTTTAATTAATCTTATTCACCGTTTTCCTTGAAAATCGCTTAAGTTTTAACTATTGACTCAAGTAAAGTTCATTCATTAAGGTAAAGTCCATTTTTAAAGTTTGACGCGTTTCGAGGATGTATTTCAACACCATTTCTCAAAAAAAACAAAAACAGATACACTCCGCAAGATTGCAATTGCCCACGATACGAACATTTTGAAAAAATAACAGTTCATCTGAGACATGATTCAACGGTAACAATTGTCTATTAACAACTTACAGTAAGATATAGTTTCAAAACAATAACCAATGAACTATCACATGGACTCATATACAACTCCTGTTGCAAATATGGGTCGAAACAATCAGTGAATCACTAATAATGAAGAATGAATGTGTCATGTAAAAAATATATACATGACAAATTCATCGTCACCAATCAATTCGAACCGACCAACATATACATGGACACAAAACAACCCACCGAGTCTGCAGAACACATCCCACCACTTGTACTACCGCACTCATGAACACGGAGTATGAGAGAGACGAATCGAATACTTAAGCAATAATCGTTAACAAAAGTTGTAACTTGCAAAGATGACAACACACAAACTAAAGCTCCACATTATACTATCAGAGCACAAAGACAAGCACCTCGTCATGCGGTAACAACCCCGATCGAAATCAAGCGGCTCATGCAAAACTAACGTACTGTATCAATTTGACTGTCCCTATAAGATTGCAGGCTTCAGAAAACAGCTACGTTGGGTACACATGTAACACTCTCTCTCGACCGGCTGACAATGCATAAACAGACAGGAACACTGAAGTTCCGCACATCAAGACAAACATGACACAACACTCACTACGACAACATCTAGTAGAGAACACCAATCATCATCCACCTACCGTGACCCAGACCATTGAGATCATTGAGGCAATACACATCAGAGATCACGCACGCTAGAATCAAACGAACAGAAAACACACGACTCGAGAAAAAACTGGCACTCTGGGGTATAAAGCAACACACTATGCACGCACAACACACAACAACACACAGAAGATACAACCAATCAACCACTGACCGGTGATCTTACTAGATGGTGACCGAGTGATTTTGTCATGTATCATTTTTTACATGACAACAATCATTACGTCATTAATTTAGTGAGTTCCACTGAATTGTTTCGACCATATGCAACAGGATTGTTTATATAGTCCATGTGATAGTTTCTTTGTATTGTTTTGAAAACTATATTCTTACTGTAAGTGTAATAGACAATTTGTACCTCGTGAATGTCTCGTGAATGTTATTTTTCAAATTGTCGAGTGGCATTGCATCTGCGAGTGTATCTGTTTGTTTTTGAAAATGAGTGTTTGAATACATTCGAAACGCGTCAAACTTTAAATGACTCTTACCTTATGAATTGAACTTTACTGAGGCTCATAGTTACTTAAGCGATTATTTTCAATGGAAACGGTGAATAAGAATTATTTAAAAACAAAGCAAACCTCTCAAAATGTGAACGCAATAACATTTAGAATGTTGTCATGGCATTAAAGAATATATATATAATATATAATAATATATATATATATATATATATATATATATATATATATATGTATCGGTGGGAATTGCTATTTGCAAAACGCGACCAATTTACAACATATTTTGACCTTAGCTGTTAATTTTGTGTAACAACTAATTTTATGTTTGTTTTTTTAATTGATATTTCCATTTAAGGTTGCAATAAAATTAATTACAAAATTGGCCAGTACCTAAACCTACACTGACGTTTTGGCCGTGCTTCATTTTTTTTAACTGGCTTTACCTCTGTGAATGGCAGACCGATTGGGACCCTAATTTCTGGCGACAACTTTGGAATGCATCGACTGGCTTGAGCGAATTTCTTGCAATTGACGTTTAAGGCTAATTTGTATACGCTAATTTGCATTGTAAAACTGGTAAATGTGAAACGAAGTATATGGCACTTTTGGAACAAAACGCACGATAGCCTCTTCCCACCGGCTGAATTCCCTGCGCGAGTTTTAACATTACGATTGAATGGCAAGTGTCCTACATTTGCGTTTGACATTAACCGACCTAAATGATACAAATTGGCAATGGCACAAGGTCTAAAATATCAATTCAGAGAAATGCGTTCATGCCAGTTGGTTCCTCTAACCTTTATCGTCAAAATCAGGGTCCCAAGCGGCCTGCCGTTCACAGTAGTCATGACGCACAATCTACATACATACCAAACTAGCTGAACGGAATCGAACGTTCGGCTCATATTCATCATGACGCACAATCTACATACATAACTAGCTGTCCGGAATTGAAGGCTCGGCTAATATTCAGCGCAGCTATAATGCAACATGCATTCACTGCGGGAAAACGTGACCTGTGACGACGTTACAGTGAACATAAGGAACCTGCGTCGTGGTCTGGAACTCGGGAAACCGGAACCGGACAGCCTCGGCGTCCAAGGTCGCGTCAGGTCAGAACTGTCAGACCAGCGGACAGCCTGCAGGCGCGGAAGTGACATATATGGACGGACTCATTGATAACGGAATCGCGTGCCGGTACTCTATTCTGTTGCGCGCCGGCCGCCACTGAGGGGAGCCGGCTGGAGCCGGCGAACCCGGCGCACCGCCTAATCGATGTGTCAGATCGCTGCAATATATTCAGAAGGCCTGTCCAATTCCATTGTCTGGGTTTGACTCGTATGATCGGCGCTGGCCTTCCGAGGGAGAGGTGGGTCAGTCGCGCCGCTGTGTGGATGATGGTGGCACGGCGACGCATCGTGACGCGAATATGGCGCGCTATGCGATCAGAGCTCTTTTGAGCGGATTCGGTGGACTTATTTCCACATGCTGCCATAAAGCTTGTTGAATGGTATTCATGACAACGTATTGTCAGATAAATACTGCCGACTAGCAGTTCTTCCGTGTCAAGTTGTTTGATACCCTGGTAGCAACACGTCCGAATGGTTACAATGATAAAGTAGCAGCATGTTTTTACGACATGTTTTTTTGCCTGGACTGGAAATTTACGACATGCTCACGTTACAGATTGGTGCCTGTGCCGCCGTGTCGCTCTGAAATATAACGTTCTCAGCTCAGTGATCACAGGGCCGCGTCCAAGGGAAGATCGCGTGACTCTTGGCAGCATATTACTGCCTCCGAGAACGGCCACCTGTTAGACACGCAGATACAGCTTTTTGTCTCGGAAGAAACAGGCTCAGCGCGGCGTGTACGTTTATTCTTTGGGATAGCTTGGGATGTACAATGGCTTCCAGAGTGGTACTTGCTTCACAATTGCTAGAGACTAGTGAAATAAAGAATATGTATAAGTGATTCCTCAAAGGATATTTTGAGTGAGTTCTACATGTCTCACATAAGTTAGGGTATTTTGGTAAGTCTTAGCTATTTACTCTAAATAATTATGTTGGGTAACACCAGTACAATGGGATGAAAAGAAAATGATGTTTTGAATTGTTGGAAATAATCTTATAATGATAGAACTGAGGCGAAAGTTGGTTGGATCCATGTATTACCTTTATGGCTGACAGCATTTATTTCGGAAAGACAGATGAATATTCAGTCAGCATGTACCTTTACTTGACAAATAATATGTTTCCGATAAGGTAAACTTCGCAAACTTACTACCATTAACATAAGGTGATGAGCGAATCCTGGCTTTGACGAACATGAATCCTGTCCGTACCCGAGGTAACCTGCAATGGACACATTAATAGATACATTGAATAAGTGCAAGGTTCATCGTGAAAATGCTGATAACGAGAAGTGTTCAAATAGGTGGTGTGCGTGTATAACTCGAACACCCTAGGACTTTCGTTTTCACCAAAGCCTATGTCTACTGTGATGACGAATCGATGGTGCATCATCACTTGACGCCAGCCGAACGACGCAGATACGACTGGCCGCTCCTTTGACAAGCTACGCTCAGCTGCCACCAAAATTATGTCCTTTGCAGTTCAGCCCTATCTGAGCGGTACCGTTATCAATGACACATTGCTTTCATGACGTGGCATCGTCGGTAGCTCGATCCGACGTGGAGAGCCTGAAAATATAGCGATCCCTGCGGCTGCGACCTTCTCGCGACCTTCGGGCGGCTCCGTGACCTTGGCCCCTGTACTGATGGAACATTTACTGGGCACAGCATTGTCATGACGCGGGCTGACCACAGTGCTGATGAATCATAGGCCGTTGTGTTCATAATACAGAGAGTGTCGGGGGCGTATTCTAGCATGGCATACAGAGAGTATTCTAGGATGGCCTCTCCCGTCTCCACTGACGGGGAATGTCTGACCGCAGCAACACGCTGTCTTCCGTCGGTCGCGGGTACATAATGGGGCGGTAATATAGCACACGGTGAGATAGCCCACCATGAGTGGACACTGGACCGGCCACCTTCATCACCCCGTTGTTTGTCGGCAGGCGTGATAGTTACTCCTCAAGCCGCCTTTATCACCCCGTTATCTGACGGAAGGCGTGATATTCCGGCCGCCTTTATCACCCCGTTGTCTGTTGGAAGGCGTATATTCCTGGCCGCCTTTGTCTGTCGAGAAGCGATGATAATTCCGGCCGCCTTATAACACCGTTGTCTGATTGGAAGGCGTAATAAATTCTGACCGCTTTGTCTGTCGGAAGGCGTGATATTCCGGCCGCCTTTATCACCCTGTTGTTTGTCGGCAGGCGTGATATTCGACACAGGGACTGACGAACTGCAGTCAGCCCTGGTGGCAGCACTGCAGGAGCAGCAGCGCAACCCCAGTCTCGACTTCGTCCTGGACCCGGCCATCTCCGTCATCAACACCGTCAACGTCTACAAGATCTCACGACTCAGTAAGTGGGCGACGTCAGGGGCGGATCCAAAGGGTCATCGAGGCCATGGTCTTTCAAAGCGAATGACATCGGCCGAAGCCATGACACATTTTTCGATTTAAAAAAGCTGAAGAAATTGTGATGAAGTAAGGTTGTTGTATGTATATAAGCACTGCATAATAAAATGAAATTCGACAGGTTTTCATTTCGGTAGACTTCTTAGGATTTTGCTCGAATTTAAATGTTTGCTTTTTTGGATCCACCAGCGGTCGGCAGCACTCGCTACCATTAGGCCTGTTTACACCGCACTAAATATATTACGCGGAAAATTGTCCACGAAATTTCTTTCTACATTTTCGGCCGTAATTTCATCTCGTCGCATTGGCGCAGCACACGACGAGCAGACNTGTGCCTTGACGAAACAAACAAATTAATTAAAGTTGCACTTCTCTATTTGCATTATATCCAAAGTTATTGAAGAAAAGGTGTTTGTGACCACGACTTACCTCAGATGACCCCGTAAGGGTCACGGAGCAAAACATGCACTTGGATCATACATAATAGCCGTTTTCACAATGTTTTGTTTTTGCGCGAAATGTTATAAAACATTTTAAAATATTTTGAAATGTTTTAGTTGTAGCCGCTTTCACGATGGACTAATTTGCGAAAAAATGTTTTAACCCTCGCCCTACGGCACCGTAGAGCGAAGGGTTAAAACATTTCTCGCAAGTTTGTCCAATCGTGGAAGACGGCTACTACTGAAACATTTTAAAGCAAAATTAAAATGTTTTAAAACATTTCGCGCAAAGTTAATCCATCGTGAAAACGGCTAATATCCTATGATAACATTATCCAGAAGACAATTGACTGATATCGTCGAAAAAATAATATCCATTGACTTATAATGGGGAGGTCACACAATTCACCCGACCTTAGGTCACCGATATTAAAAAAACACGATACAAATTGTTTTGTAGATACTTGACTACTTCCATCTAATCCTAAAAGTTGATCGATCGACCCTTAGAAACTGTGGTCATGGCACACCGCAAACTTTTTGGGAGATTATCTGAGGCACTTGGCATAGAAACACTTGTCAAGTTCAAGAAACACTTGACCTGACCTGGTGATCTGACCTAATCCGACACGAAACTTTAACTTTCGCAAAATGTGCGGAAAGGATCAATTCAAAGTTATGCCAAATTTGGCGGCGCTACGTGTCGCCGTTTTTTTCGTGATCTCGGTAAAACAGGAGGGGGTGTTCAAACACCCCCAGTGGGGCGCGGGTTAAGAGTCGAAAGACCAAGCGAAGCGTAGGGTTTAAAGAGTTAAAGCACTTCAGAGGTTCTTTAGGAGCACCAGGGTCCTCTCTGAATGACCAGAGGACCCTTACACGTTACAAGAGCCCTGTGCATGTCAGAGGGGCCCCTGGACAGTGGACAAGCCAAAAGGGCCCCTGAGCGGGTCAGAGGGCCCCCTGAATCCGTCGAATGGGCACCTAGCCAGCACGGAGAGGCCCCTGGGCATGTCGGAGAGGCCCCTTAGCATGTCAGCAGGGCGATAAAGCAGCCAGTACAGTCGCTTGCTAGGTCTTAAGGGCCCTGAGCAGGCTGGAGGGCCCCTGGTCATACTAGAGGGCTCTTGAGAAGTTCAAAGGGCCCCTGTGCAGGTCAGAGGGGCCACTAAACTAAACTAAAGGGCCCCTGGGTGGGTCAGAAGGGCTCCTGAACATGACAAATGGGCCCCTGGCCAGCACGGAGAGACCGAGGGCAGGTCGAAGGGCCCTCTGAGCATATCAGCAAGGCGAGAAAGAAAACGCAGTCCCTTGCTAGGTCGGATGGGCCCCTTAGAAGGCTGGAGGGCTCCTGGACAGATCAGAGGGCCCTTGCGAAGTTCAAAAGGCCCATGCGCATGTCAGAGGGGCCCCTGGTCAGACATAAAGGGCTCCTGAGCAGGCTGGCCGGTCCCTGAACAGATGAGATCTACCCTGGAAAGCAGGGACTATCATAGGCTGGGTGCACCCATGGGTGCCCACTCAATTCTTCCAAATGTCTGGGTTGGGTATGCATTTTTATTTCATGGGGTACTGGGGCAGACATGGGTTATGGCAATTTTGTAATAATATCGCTACAGTTATTTTTTACTGACAACCAGATTTTAACCAGGTATTTTTTATTATGATATTAGACCAACTTAGAACAATAGACTTTGGCAATTATATGACAACAATTAAAATCGTGGTAAGTAACAAGGACAGTAATATTTTTAAACCATGTCTGATCCTAGGTCTGAACCAATAATAATGTTGACCACAAAGCGTTCGGTAAATTCAAATCAGCAGCAACACACAGGTGCCTAATATTATTTCTCGTTAAATGAAAGTCGACATGCTAGGATAATGGTTGCAAATTTTGTGAATATAATTATCTTCCTTACCTGAATGGGCCCCAATGGGCATGGTCATCAATAATATTAATTTGAATGGGTCTGGTCTGGGTCTGGGCTTGGTGTTCATGGGTTTCGGCTGGTTGGGCTTTGGGGTTTGGGCACCTATGATAGTCTCTGCTGGAAAGTTCAAAGATTCTCTGTGCAGATCGGAGGGGCCCCTGACCAGACCAAAACGGTCATTGGACGGGTGATGAGGGCACTTCAACATGCCAAATTGGCCTCTAGCTAGCACGGAGGGGCCTCAGAGCACGTCGTAGAGCCGGTCAGAAGGGCCCTTAAACATGCCGGATGAAATCCTAGCGAGACTGGAGGGGCCCCTGGACAGGTCGGAGGGCCGCTGAGCACGTCGACAGGGTGATAAAGCAGCCAGCGCAGTCCCTGGTGTGGCCAGGTCAGGACCTATGAACAGGCCGAATGGGCCCCTTGACAAACAAGAGTTGGGATACTTGTTGGGAGCTTGTTGGAAGCTCATAGGGGTCCTTGGTCAGACCAGAAGGGCCCAAAGCACATTAAGACCCTAGATAGAGATTAAATATAGAAATTACTCATACCACAAAAACAATATTAAAATCAGAGCTTTCGGGTATATTGTAATACTCTTCGTCAGCGATCATTCAGTAATGCCATTCATTAGCGATCATTCGTTTTCATTCATTAGAGATTCATTAGAGATTCATAAGCTATAGCGATCATTCATTCAGGAGGCATTCGGTAACGCCCGAAAGCTCCGATTTCAATATTGTATTGTGGAGCAAGTTCTCTTTGTATTTAATTTAGATTACCTTACTCCACATCCTGTCTTTTCGCAGATCCTAGATGATTCCCTGAACAGAATGGAAGGGCGTTGAAAAGGTCGGAGGGACCTCTTAATCCGGCAGTCACTGGGGGTATTTTCTGTAACACGAGCCACTTGGGGGGGGCTTTTTTAGCCCCTTTGTATCTTCGAAACCAATAAGATGATCGCGCTGAATCAAACGGCAATCGATAGCTTAGGAAAGTTCATCAAAGTACAATAGTTTTTGTTACTCTAGAGGTTAGCAGTGACGTCACAGGTCAGATCAAAGGTCAAAATCTAGCCATTCGAGTTCAAAGGCCATATCTTTGGCAAATTCAAGAGCCTTTAAGGTTGCAACCATGATCAACCCATAATGGCTTTTGAAGGTTATCATCTAATAGAGGATAAGCTAATGGAGGATTTTTGGCAATGTTAAGGTCAAGGCCAGGTCACATAAGGTCACTATGACCGCAAATATATACGAAAGTCATGCAACACATTATTTACACACTATCTAACGTGTATAAATCAAGAATTGATAACTCTATTTTAACCACCTCGAGCGTTACAATGTTACGTGAAACAAAGGTCCCGTCACGTTACGGTCAAATCCATGTCACAAAAGGTCAAATTTGAAATTCATTAAAACAAAAAATCAATACATGTTTCTGAACCGGTTTTGTATCAGAAATGCAGTGCTGCTTTTTATTTGTATGTACAAAAATGGTAAAAAAAGACAAAAACAAAATTTCAGAAATTGACGTTATGAGTTATCCATATCTTAGATGTCATTACTTAGTCAAAAATAGATATATCATTTTGAAATTTCGTATGGTATTTTTATAAGTACAGTTATATATATATATATATATATATATATATATATATATATATATATATATATATATATATATATGTATATATATATAATAATATATATATATATATAATAATATATATATATTTGTATATATAAATATATATATAATATATATATATCATATTCATATAGACTGTTGATGCGTTTTCAACATTTTAGAGTTTGACTCTGTAGTTTAATAATTTATTCCTGTTTTCCTGGATAATCGCTTTAAGGGTGTAACTATGAGCTCAGTACAATTCATTCATAAAGGTAAAGTCATTTAAAGTTTGACGCGTTTCGAATTATTAAACACTCATTTTCCAAAAACAAAACAGATACACTCGCAGGATTGAATTGCCCACATACACATTTGAAAAATAACATTCAGAAACATTCCGAGTACAATTGTCTATTACACTTACAGTGAATATAGTTCAAAACAATACAGAATGAAACTACACATGCGGAACTATATACAATCCTGTTGCTATGTCAAAAAACAATCAGTGAACTCACTAATAATGCACGAATGATTGTATCAGTAAAAATATACATGACAAACACCGTCCTTAGTAAGATCACGGTCAGTGGTGTTGTTTGTACTTGTGTGTGCTGTGTGTGTTTTTGCGTGAATGGTGTGTTGCTTATACCCAGAGTGCCAGTTTTTCGAGTCGTGTGTTCTTCTGGTTCGTTGAGCTGGCGTGATCTCTGATTGTATGCCTCAATGATTCTCAATGCGTCTGGGGTCACGGTTTAGAAGTGGATATGGTTGTGTTCTCTAACTAGATGTTGTCGTGTGAGTGTTTTGTAGTTTGTCTTGCATGTTGCGATCAGTTGTTCCTGTCGTTTATGCATTGTCCACCGTCGAGAGAGAAAGTGGACATGTGTACCCAACGTAGCTGTTTTTTTTGAAGCCTACAATCTTCATGAGGGAAGTCAAATTGATACAGTACGTTAGTTTCGCATGAGCGCTTTTGTTTGATTCGGGCTTCATCCGAAGGGCCATCTCGCACTAGCTCCTCCAACAAAGTGATGCACGAAGAATTTTACGAGTTAAACAGCTGCTTGTTAACAACGGCTTACTGGTAACAATAGACATAGACTTGAGATCAAACGTCAACTTGACCAACAATCACAGCGACCACAAACACACCGAGTCTGCAGAACAATCCCACCACTTGTATACCGCAAACTTCATGAACACGGAGTATGGAGAGAGACGAACGAATACTTGAAAATATCGTTTACAAAAAGTGTAACTTGCAAAGATGAGCACAAACTGAAAGCTCACATTTACTACAGAGCACAAAGACAAAGCACCTCGTCATGGCGTACAAACCGATCGAAACAAAGGCGGCTCATGGCGAATAACGTACTGTACAATTTGACTGTCCCTCTGAAGATTGTAAGGCTTCAGAAAAACAGCTACTTGGGTACACATGTACCACCTCTCTCTCGACGGCTGACAATGCATAAACAGACAGGAACACTGAAGTCGCACATGCAAGACAAACATGACGCAACACTCACACGACAACATCTAGTAGAGAACACAACCATCATCCACTCTAACCGTGACCCCAGACCATTGAGATCATTGAGCAATACACATCAGAGATCACCACCTAGCATCAACGACAGAAGAACACACGAACTCGTTATTATATAACTGGCACTCTGGGGAAGGTAAAGCAACACACCGATGCACGCAAAACACACACAGCACACACAAGATACCAAACAAACACTGACCGTGATCTTACTGATAGTGACGGGTATTTTTTCATGTATATTTTTTTACATGAGATACAATCATTCGTCATTATTATGAGTTTCACTGATTGTTTTGACCATATGCAACAGATTGTATATAAGTCCGCAATGTGTTAGTTTCTTTGTTGTTTTGAAACTTAATACTTCTTACTGTAAGTGTAATAGACAATTGTACTCAGTGAATGTCTCGTGAATGTTTATTTTCAAATAGTCGTATGTGGCAATTGAACCTGGAGTGTTCTGTTTTGTTTTTGAAAATGAGTTGTTTAATACATTGAAACGCGTCTAAACTTTAAATGACTTTACCTTATGAATGAATTTTACTGAGCTTCATAGTTAAAACTTAAGCGATTTTCCAAGGAAAACAGTGAATAAGATTATTAAAACTCAGCAAACCAAAATGTGAAACGGCAATAACATTTAAATTGTCTATGCTTAAAAGAAGATTTATTGCCGAAAGTTTACGAATATATAATATATATATATATTAATATATATATATAATTAAATATATATTATAATTATACATGTATATATATATATATTACATATATAATATATATATATATATATATATATATATATATATATATATATATATATATATAATATGTATAAATATTATATAATATATATATATATATATATTATATATATATATATATATTATTATATATATATATATATATATTTTATTATATATATATAATATCCCGCGCCGGGCCGGGGGTAATATTTAGAACACCCCCCCCTCAGGTTTTTCCTGGATATCGGAAAAACGGCCGGCGCGTAGCGCCCGCCAAATTTTCAGTACCTGTTCGATCATCTTTTGTCCAGCTTTCAAAAAAAGTTTTGACAAACTGTCTGTCAGGTCAGATCACGCAGGCTAAGGTCAATGACCCACCTCCGAAAAAGTTTTGGTTCCACCAGAGGCCCACAGTTTTTAGGCGGATTGGTCTCGTACTTACAGGAGTTTTCATAAGACATGACTATCTAAAATTTGTATACTTCGGATTTTCTATATCGGTGACCTAAGTTCAGTCAAATTTCGCTACCTCCCCTTATATAGTGAATGGGAAATAAACAGATGCTTATTCTGAAAGTAATGCATTGGATCAGCTGATTTTTCAGAATCTGTTTTTTTTAGCTTCATTTTGAATGACCATAAGGTGCGATTGTTCTAAAAGAAATCTATACAAGGTCATCTGAGGTCATCTGAGGTCATCAGCAATGATTTGCTAATAACTTCTGATATAATGAGATAGAGACGAGCAGATGACACCACTGTATTTGTATCGTCTGTCCGCGTCGCCCCATATGCAACATGACCTATCTGGTCACCAAATGACCTTGACCTGAGTCAAAATTTTGGAAGTTGACCTTACGAGGTCATCAAATGTTTAGTTCAAAAGCG
Organism: Semibalanus balanoides; assembly: GCA_014673585.1. Taxonomy (NCBI): domain Eukaryota; kingdom Metazoa; phylum Arthropoda; class Thecostraca; order Balanomorpha; family Balanidae; genus Semibalanus; species Semibalanus balanoides. The sequence goes on from VOPJ01003489.1 coordinate 60,078, forward strand.
TCTTGATGAGAGGACAAGATAGTGCTGAAATTGATTATTTGTTCATTTTTAGATAAAAAGGCCATTCAGGAAACATATTTACCAAAAGAACTGCATTTTTTGACATTTGATGACCTCTGGAATCCAAACTATTAACCCTGAGGATGAATTTGAGGACATACATGCGATTGCAAATTTAAATAGCTATCTAATGCTTCTTTACATGATTACTCCTAGCTATCATAGTTTCCGAGATATTTGGGGATACTCTCGAACGGTATTTTTGGTTTATGTCTAGGTCCCATAGGAGCCGAGTTAGAAGGGGGGTGTCTAAACACCCCACCCCCCGGGCCCGAGGAAGGTGGCGCCGAGCACCGGCCCGGCGCGGGATATATATATATATATATATATATTATATATATATATATATATATTATATATATTATATATTATATATATATATATCTTGGTGCTACTTGGGCAGTATATTTTCTTTAAGGCAGATATCATTGAACAGTATAGCAGTTCTGGCCTTCGAGAGATTCCTGTTGAGTTTTTGAATCTTATTGAACGTTTGTTTTACTGTGTTGGGTAGCAAGTTAAGAGATTCGGCGATGTTCATTAAAGTTAGTCATTTGTTTTGTTTCGAACGCGTTTTTTCGTTGTAATTGTACACAATCATTGTCAAGATCTATTATTAATTATATATCATTATATATTCTAGAGAAGCTATTTCACAATTTGTTTGTATTTGAAATATAGCAGGTTAAATACATTTTTGCGATGAGATACAATATATACACTTACATTCCGCAAAACCCAATCACACAAAGTGCAAAACACATACCTTACAATTCGACAATCCACTTCGCATCAACCAGTAAACACATTTTCATCACAAATGAACCTGTTTGTGAGATGAATAAATTCATCTTTCCTATGAATAACAGGTTCTACACCCCAGGAGCGCAAAGTGAGATGTTTGTTTGTGTCTGTAGTTGAGTGGTGGTTTGTGTCTGTTGTGTATATGGCTTCTTGTATGAACAAAGCGGTCAGTGGTCATAGGACTGTGTCGATGATTTCTGTGTGTCTTTTAGAAGTTTGTGGGTTTGGCCTTTGTTTGTGTTCGACTAACCAGTGCTCAGCAGGACCAGTCCTCCTTCGTTGGATGTGCATGGTAAGGTCGTCGAGATAAGTTTGTTGTGGTTCACCAATGTAGTTGTTGGTACGAGGCCTACAATCCTCGTTGAAGGCATATGAAGTTTAAACTACATTGGTGCGATTTGACTGCTTTATCGTGACGGGACTGTTCTTCATGACAAGCTGAGTGTCTTTCTGTTCCTGGTATGTATATTTGATCTGATACGATCATCATCTTGTTGCATTTTGTGTGTTTCTCTTTAAGATGTCTTTCAAAACCTTTTCATCGTTTTGTACTGAGAGTTTCTATGGTTTTTGTAGTAGAGATGGTGGACTTTGTTTGAGCGTGGCTCTGTTGTTTTGTTGTTGTTGTTTTGTGTGTTGTTTGTCAAGTTGTTTGTGGTATTTCCTGGTCAATTCTCGGTGTTTTGTAAAAACCATTATTTACCAGCAACTGTTTGACCCTGTTAAATTCCAATTGTTCAGTCAGTTCGTAGGTATGAGCTTAGTTTTGATTGCCCAGTAAGAAGCAGTAGAACGCTGATTTTGTACTTTGATGGACATTCGCTTTTGCATTCAGGTTTTACCTGTGTTCGTAGGTTTGAACATAGACACTTGTGACATACTCTCCTGGAGTAGCTTGGACAAATACGTCAAAAATGCTAAAGAGTTGTCTTGGTGGCTTTTCATCAGGTGAACTTCAGCACTGAGTGTTTTTCCAGCTCACCAATAATAGTGGAGAGATGATCTCGTCTCTTACCTCTAGAATGCATCATCTACATACCGGCAGTTATGTTGTTGGCTGATCTAAAAAGTTGTGTTGCTGTGTTTTGGGCTTGATCTAAAAAGTGTGTTTGCCTACCAACACAGTAAAACAAAACGTTCAATAGAATTCAAAAACTCAACAGGAACTCTCGAAGGCAGAACTGCTATACTGTTCACCATGAATATCTAACTTAAAAGAATATTTATTATATATATATATATATATATATATATATATCTATATATATATATATATATATATATATATATATATATATATTTATATTTGTGTTTGTGTGTGTGTTATGTGTTTTTTTTTACATTTTAATATGTTTTAATTTTTGTCATTTAAAAAAAATGGTTGGGGGGGGTCAAAAACATTTTTTCACAAATCCGAGATTAAAAAAACATATTGTAGCCCTTGTCATTTGCTATCTTCTCAGTTTTTGGATTCCGTTTTATCTACTACATTGCATTTGTAAAGTTTTATAATGTTTAGCTGATTCTGGTGTCAAAATTGTGTGTAGTGACGTCACTAACTTAACTATATCTAAAAAATTAAAATATAAAAAAATCGCAAAAGGTGTAAAAAGGATGCCCGGTCAGGTACATATATATCAGTTTAGCGTTGATGACTGCATTATTTCGTGAGATATTTTAGATATTTCTCAGGGGGGCTAAAAAAAATCCCCAGTGACTCGCGGGTTGATGATCTGAAGGGCCACTAGGGCTTTCAACAATAAGACTGCAGTTGTCCAGGGAATACAATTCAAAAATTTGGTGGCGCAGTTTAACTACAAAGCGTGTTTTATGCGAGCAAAAAAATTGTGACGTTTCTCGGCTATGCCGCATTTATGTTCTGCCTTCCTATATGATTGGACTTTGTAGTTCATATTAGCACTTTTTATGCCGGACTTTTCAACACAGAACAACATTTTTAGAGTTCCTTACCATACGCAAAACGGCGAATTTATAAAAATGCATATACAGGGCATGATACTCAAAAATTTTGCTCTGCCTCGCGGTGCAATTACTTTAAGAGACTCTGATTTTAAGCTTAAAAATATTCCGCTACCTCCAGCTCCTAGAAGTTGGTATGGCCCATGCCATACCTGTCATACTGCATTCTATCCTTGTAACATGTCTTTTTATCCTTTTTCTTTGGCACTTTCAATGCATGGGAAGGAGGCCCTTTAGCCGCTCGGGAGGGGGTCCTTTCAAAGCGCCGCCCTCTCGACGAGATCCTGGCTACGTGCCTGCACTTAATCTGCTAAATGTTCTCGCAGCAGACACAATGCGTGGCAGTTAAATGGTGAGTGGGTATTCTATCCTTCGCACAATATCACATAATCCCCTGCCTCGCTGCTTATTGTGCGTGGCCGCGCCGACACAAAGCTCCTTCCCCAGTCACTATTGGTCGTATACTGCCCGTGCACCACGATATAAGTCTGGCAGATCAACTCAATCGGCAGTAGGTCGACACGGCGCCATCTCTGGGTATCACCCAGAACTACTCATATAAGAAGAGCCCGCGAGGCTATCGAAGAGCCATGTGTATTGTGTATTGTGTGAGTCACTGTGATGTCTATGCGTTGCCTTCGCCAGTTTCCTGCAGTGCTTTGAGAATCAAGCTGACAACATCGGGCTGTGGTGTCCAGGGGAAGATCCAGAGGGTGGTGTTCATGGGGTCATGCACCTGTTGAATCTCCAAGGGGTACATTATTGCCGAGGGGCCCATATGCGACCGAAGTGACTTGGAAATAATTTTGCTTCATTTTCAAACAAATCGCAGGTACATTTGTCCAGTCTAACTTAGAGAGGGCTCTCTCTCTCTCTGACCTCCATAGAACTTACTCGGGTACTAGAAGGGGTCATTTCAGCCTCATGAAGCCCACTTTGACCTTCAGAGAGCCCATCCTGACTTGAAGAAAGCCAATTTTGACTTGTAGAGGCCCATTCAGGTAGGTATGTGAAGGGCATATTTTGACCTAAAAGTGTCCACGCTGGCCTTCACTTGTCTTCAAGGTCTAAATAGGCCAACTAAGGTTTGAGGCGGCCATCTTGATACGCCTGAGGGAGAGTAGCAAGGTATGGAGGGCCACCTTCGCCATGTGGCCCCTCCTTGACCGAATCCTGTATCCGCCGAAGGCGACAACGCCACAGTTGGCACTGCGCTACAGATACAATGTGCAGCAGGTCATGGCAGGGCCTCCTGTAAGGAATTTTCACTGGGGGGGG
>VOPJ01003489.1:67442-115003 GCA_014673585.1 Semibalanus balanoides
GGAGGCGGAGGCGGAGGCGGAGGCGGAGGCGGAGGCGGAGGCGGAGGCGGAGGCGGCGGCGGCGGAGGCGTTTAAGATTGGAGGTGGAGGAGGACGAGGCATCCGACGGCACGGTCACGAACCCTCTCCACGGTCACGGACCCTCTCCACGGTCACGGACCCTGGTCGGGGTGCAGCGGGTCCGCCGGGTCGGGGCGGGTCCACGGACTATGTGCCGGGTACGCCGGGGTCAGCAGCCGCCCCGGGCTTACGACGGACCCAGCTGTTCGGTCGTGCAGTGGGTCTGGGCCGATATAGAGACCTCTAACTCAGCCACAGACTGCCTGCGCACGCGATGCAGGATAGACATCCACTGATGACTGACCGGGGGTTGGTACTTGGTATTGGTTGCTGTGTCTCAATAGCTGAAGGTGTTCCCGAAGCTTGGGGTGTATGAGAAGGGCCACACAGCTGGGCGGCGCGGTGGGCTGAACTGCACTAACATCGCCAGGTCCACGTAGTATTCAGTCGTAGCATTCATGGCGGTCCGGGATTCATGGCTTCGGACTGTTATGACCTTACGGCTGTCGACATCGACGACCGACAGGTCAACACAGCCGACAGGTCGACAGCCGACAGGTCAGGACAGGTCACGACAGGTCAACAACGTGTCGGCACAGCGCCCATTTCGACGCCGCTTTGTTTCTATCCGACGAGACGCATTCACTACAGTGTATGTTTACAGTGTATTATATTACAGTGTATGTTATGTTTACAGTATATTACAGTGTATGTTATGTTTACAGTATATTACAGTGTATGTTACGTGTCGGAAAGTTTTACCAATGTAATCCCCGTTTCGTACGACACAATATGTCTGATTTGTGCCAGCTAGAGTCGCAGTAGAAATCACCGGCCGGCGCCCTTCCTCGGCTGCTCGGCGCCCTTCCTCGGCTGCTTCTACCTACCATCTTCTACCTTCCTCGGCTGCTTCTACCTATATCGTTCCAGCTGCAGAACTGCCATTAATGCAACAATCCTGGCAGGCGACTGAACCACCTGACGAAGAAACCACTGAAGGAGGCCTGACCAGACATCCCCTAAATACCCTGTTCCTGATCACAGCTAACAATGCCCTGATCCCTGTAAGCCCCTGCCTCCCTCCCACCCCACCTCATGGCGGGGTCAGCGCCTGCGGCCGTGACCCCAGGTCAGCAGGGGTCAGCCGCGCCCGGCGGGGCGCAGGGTCGGGCTCGGCCGGCCTTTTTGTGGCCCGTCCAATGATGATGGATGGCGGACGGGGCCAGAGAACGGGACCAGGGGCAATTATAGCGCCGGCCGCCGAGGTTGGGCCGAGACGGGCGTGGCGGAGGAGGCAGAGGTGGGGGCAGAGGAGGGAGGCGCAGAAGACAGAGGAGGAGAGACAATAGAGGAAAACGACAAGAAGGCAGAGGAGGGAGCGATACGAGAGGAGACTGAGGAAGGAGCTGGATGAGGCAGAGAAGAGGAGTACTGGGAGAGGAGCGGCAGAGAATGGAGGCGCATGAAGTAGAGACGATGATCCGTGGGAGGAGCAGCAGCAGCAAACAGGCAGAGCAGTGGTCTTGTGCAATTACTCATGACTGAAGCAACTTTTCCTAATTCAACCTTTCCAACTAAAGTAAAGTACTTAAGAGTTCGTTCAAATTTGGCCGGAAAGAATGCCAGAATCCCCCTCTCGGTGCCCGACATTAACAGGACGTTTTACCGGTTTGAATAGTGGGCACCAACGGGACCGAAAACGCACGCCAAATACCAGTGAGTAAACACTCTCGAACCTGACAGAATAAGAGAGACGGACAGAAAGGAAAGAGTGAGAGAGGAGACGAGAGAGGATCGAGTGGGAGAGATATGTGAGGAGGCGTCAGACTAATCAGTCTGTCAGTAGTCATCATTGTATGCGGCCGGCTCGCCCCGGCGCTGGCTTTGAAGCCGCCCTGACAGCTAGTACCTATCCTGATCACGCGAGGGAGAGGAGAGAGGAGAGAGGAGAGAGGAGAGAGGAGAGAGGAGAAGAGGAGAGAGGAGAAGAGGAAGAAGAGGAGAGAGGAGAGGGGAGAGCAGGAAAGAGAAGGAGAGAGGAGAAGAGGAGAGAGGAGAGAGAGATTATGAGGAGAGTTAGGAAGGAGAGCAGAGAGGAGAGTTAGAGAGAGAGGAGAGAGGCACGCAGAGGAGAGAGGAGAGAGGAGAGAGGAGGAGAGATGAGGAGAGAGGAGCACGAGGAGAGGAGGGAGGAGGGGGGGGAGGAGGGAGGTTTTAGGGGAGGGAGGAAGAGGAGGAGGGAGGAGGGAGGAGGGAGGAGGCGAGGAGGGAGGAGGGAGGGGGAGGAGGGAGGGCACGGAGGGAGGAAGGGGGAGGAGGAGGGAGGAGGAGGAGGGAGGAGGGAGGAGGGGGATGGGAGAGGGAGGAGGAGGGAGGATGGGGAGGAGGGAGGGAAGGGAGAGAGGAGATGAGGAGTGAAAGAGGAGAGGAGAGAGGAGGGATGAGAGAGCATAGAAGAATAGAGTGGTAGAACTCGGATTGTCGATTAGGCAGAAATTGGGCCATTTTGCGGGAGAAAACTCCCACAGGGATTCGCCACTTCAATTTTAAGGTACTTCTTCATTGACCATAAAGCCCCTTCAATCAAACTTCTTTAGTCCACAGCACTGCGAGTTAGAACAGGAGATGGTCGAAGCCAGGGCGCGCTACTTCAACGGAACCACTTCATGCACGAGAGTGGGCTGTGCTCTAGCGCTCATGTTTAGCATGATTAATAATTCTTTATCGACTGGTGATCTTTGTAATTATCTAGCAGACCCAGTGGCTCTTTATCAATGAACCACACTAACTCCAGTGCTCAGCGGCCTGACATCCCACCCTGACCAAGCTTCCGAGTGGCTAGAAAATGCGCACGAACACGGAACCTTCGGATCACCTGAATCATGTTCAATGTTCATGTTCTTCACACAGCCCAAAAATCGTCAGACACTACCCACCTTCACATGCTATGACTGTATCACGGTTCAATCACCTGTTCTCTGTCCATAACTTCACACGGTACAGCCTCAAGCATATGCAGACACTGTCACTGTCCGTGCAACTCTCGGGGGGGGGGGGGGCTGGACTAGTGGACACACTGCTGACTTAGAGGACAACGGATTTTGCGTCCCGGTCGTGGGGCTGGATTTGGGGGGGGGGGTTGAGAGAATGGGGACATGAAAGCCGTGTGAGTGGCCTGCCAACCGACCTGGTTCAGTTTTTGCTCAGAGACAACAAACCTTGAGCCGAGATATGAGGGGACAATTGGGGAGTGGCACCGGCGTGAAGGTGATCTCGTTGAGACTATCAATGGGTGCAAAGGTTTTTACCACGTTTCGGCTCTGAAGTAGGTTACCGGAGACTGAAACAAATGTAAACAAAATATCGTAGTTGTGCAGCGAAGGCAGATTAATCTCGATACCACGGTCTGCATCACATGACCAAAAATGAATGACAAATTAGTTCAACGCAAACCGGTAAAACGTAAGAATACGTTTAACCTGGGAACTCCTTTTTGAACTGGCAGCAACGGCAATCTACGTCTGCGGACGGGCTGCCGTCGCCGCAACCGTGCGCCCGCCACTCTATTCCGTCTACTCTAATCCGTCGGTCCTCTTCTCTGACCGATAGCCCCGCTGACAGCGGACATAGTCCCACACCAGTCTCCCCTCCCAACCTGGCTTAACCTGGCCACCGGCCGGAGCGAGGTATTTCTTCCGGCAGGAACCAGGCAGCGGCAGTACCAGACGAGCGAGGCACTCCTTGACTCCTACCGTCCGGTCTGCATCGGCGATGACCTTCAACTGACCCCTCCCCCGCCGGCGCCCCCAGGACCGGCGAGCCGGACCCGTCTGACCGCTCCCCGTCCTTCGACCCCGACTGACCCCGCCAGTCACGTGATCGGAGCGGGCCCTTTGAGCGGGCGGAGCGGCTGGCGCGCGGGGTCACGCCGCGTCTGACCTTTCGTGCCCCGGGCGGCCGGCGAAGTTTGTCAAAATGGACGACGAAGCGCGACGGGGAGAGGAAGAGACAGGGAAAGGACATCGCCACGCAGAGGGAAGGAAAGGGACATATAGGAATTAGTAGTCCGTAACTCGCGGCGAGAAGTGAAGCAGGACACAATTATGCAGCGATAAGTGGCGCAGAACGCATCTCTGCGGCGACAGGCGGCGCGGAACACAGCTGCGAAGGAAGGTGACGCAGCAGGTACGCAGCGCAGGCGAAATATCGACTACCTTGCGTATTTGTCCGCCGGGGACCAGCGAACGCTAGCGAAGAAAAAACACGCCCGGTGACGGCTCGCACCAGCGCTGACTGCCAGGATGACGCCGCGTTTCCTCGGCCGCCGAATTCATAAGAGGTTCCCAGTCACGCTTCAAGCCGGGCCCGAATGGGCACGGCGGCTCCTGGAGAGCGGGCCGGGCCGGTCACACAGCCGACCATGACTCCACGCTGTGGGCGGGGGCGGGGGCGGCGGCGGGGGCGGCGGCGGCCGATGTGCGAGCACACAGGACGGAACGCAAAAGGACCAGCGCCGACGCAGCGCTCGACGCTCGGTCCGTTTCGCTACATCACGGTTTTCAGTGCGGAAGATGCCATCGCCAATGTTGTGGCCGTCGGGGAAGACCCACCGGAGCATCTGAACACGAATCTCGCCTAAAATACCACTGCGGAAACGGAGCCTGTTCGTAGCGGCACGCGAAAAAGCGTGACCGGCAACGCGATTCACTACCGTCAACAGATCCACTACAACACCCCGCCAACGACAAGCCCCATCGCAAATCATACATAGCAGACGCTCGTAGCTCGCCCACACACCCGCTCGTCGGGGCAGCCATGGGCGCACTGAGTCCGCCTCGTCCCTCCGCTCGCAGGCCATAAGGCCAGAATAGCACACTGCGCCGGCGGAGGACCGCCCTTACGGCGGCGGCGGCTAGGGGCTGATGACTTCCGTGAGTGGCAGTGACCTGCCGGCCGGTGCACGGTGTGCAGGACAGGAGGAATGTCACCGGTCCAGTGCACGAGGGGGTGGAGGGGGGGATCGGATCAGATCACAAGATGGAGGCAGATTGGCAGGACCGCTGCGGGCGGTGACAGAACTATCAGAGCTCTGAGGGTGCAGCGAACGAGAACGCTCTGCGATGGGCGAAGAGGAACCAGCATACGGTGGGGAAATGCAGAACAGCCGCAATGCGTCCCCAGAGCTTGGCACCAGCCGGTTCGACAACCTTGTTCATGCCAATGCATTAATTATTGCCTTAATTACAATGACGTGCTGTTCAGTTCGTAGTGCTGAAATATCCGATTTTCAGGAAAATGTCACCAAAAATAAGGTGTCAGAACTCATGCGCTAAATAAATGTCCGGTTTCAGTGCACTATGCATCGTGATCGCTGGTCAGCTCATGAGCCCAGTGACGTCATCAAACACTGAAGTGATGTCAGAAAACAGACATGTTTGAACTTCGGGGGGGGGGGGGGGGCTCGTTGTTCAACAGTCTGTGTGGGCCAGCAAGGGGATCAATACCAACGAAGTTCAGGTGGTCTGTAGTTTTTTAACTTCTTATGGTCGTCGTACTTGTCTGAAATAATTAGTCTTTCAGTTTCAATGACTGTTATCTTTTGACGTGTGTGACTGATATTTCCCCCCCCCCCCCGACTGAACCTGAGTTGAGTTACCGATTTCACGATTGCAGACTGGCATGAACAGTAAGCTGGATTACAATGATATATCCAATTGTACTATTAAGTCGACTAACTGGCTTCATTTTTGCCGCTACACTAGCAAACCAGTTGCGCATGGCAAGACAAAAGAAAAAAAGCAGACAAGCTCATAATAGCAACTGACAGCCTCGTCTACGTCTGTCGTGGTATCATTTTCAAAAACGACTATCTTAACCAATGAGCATGACATGCACAGGTGAAAACCGATCGAAATCCGCTACACAAATGCGGATGTAAAAACAACAAATCCGAGAAAATGTGTCTGAGGCTTGCGATATTATCTTTTGTTTGTTCTTATTCTTCGTAGCATGAGCTGCGCTCGCAAAAACGTTTGAGTTTATCTTGCGAACAAAGCTGCCCGAGGGCTTGCAATACGCAAATCTCGTCTGTTGACTGTTAGTTGTTTATCGTAGCATGAATTCAAAACTTCCCGCGAATTGTGTGGGTGAGTTTTCATCGGCTAATCACCTCTGATGAAACGCTCCCTGCACCGGGGCGGCAAAACGACCCAACCTTCCCCGCAAGAGCAGCGAGCGAGAATTTCGCAAGATCCTAACTTTCTGAAAACTCGTCGGCACGGACAAACACCCTCGAGTTGCTCAACCGCACCCCATTCCACACCACCTCCAGCCCTCCGCGACCTCTACCCTTCAGCTGAGCTTCGTGGGCTGCCATATCGTGCTTCGTGGGCTGCCAGATCGTTACCAGATCTGTGGAGCGCACCGTGCATACCTCATAGGTCAGGACCCACAGCGTACAGACGCCGCCGGCGACCTGATGTGACCTTTCGCCGGTGAAATGCCACCGGTGTGGAGTTGGGGGTCGCTAGCCGGGGCTCGGCGGAACACGTCACCGGAAATCGAGTCCGGTTCCGGCCCTGTTCGTTCTCTCAAGCATAGCATGCTTTTGAACTTTTTGTCGGCAGAGGAACAGGTAAACCCTGTCCTGCCGCAAAAACCTCTGTCATGCCGGAGTGCAAATAGTACCGACATTTACAGACGTTTTATTGGTCCCCGTGTCGTCATCTGGGGTGCCCCTCTCAAATGAAACTACAGTCTAATGTATCTACTTTCTCCTGTAAGTATCCACATCGTTATCACTTCATCTCTCTAACGTCATTCAGTGGCCATATATGCAATTATTGGGTCCCATCTACGTGTTGTTAAGTGTGATGCTGCGACTACACACCCAAGGCAGCGGCAAGCGAAAGGCTACATTTGCCGAACAATTCCGCAACTTATTGGCAGCTATAGACATAACTCCAGAGCGGAGGCGCCATCATTTATGAATCCCATCGGGAACAAAGGTACAGTTCGGCGGCCGTGTGGGAGCCGACGCATTGGTTCGTGAAATTCACTTCGCCAAACTTCACAGTCATGTTTCCTGAAAACCCCAATGGCGGACACATGGTTAGCCTATTTCCTGGTGAGGCGCGAAACCCTGCTGCTGTGGAAATTCACCTGCAGTTGTTTCAGCATTGGTGGACTGTGCAGATGGCATGACGAAGCAAGCAGAGACAATGCATGGCAGAACGCACAGGATGGGATGCAGCTGGAGATTGGAGAAACTGGCATATCCGTTAGTGAAGTCAGCATTAGTCCGCGACGATTTAATCGGCTGCACGTGACTGCCTCCTATGCACATCCTTCACCACGTCCAACTCAACTGAGCAGCGGCGGAGCATCATATGCTCCCACTGGCGAATCCAGAACCGCTACAAATATGTTCGAAAGGAGTCAAATCGGAAAGTGGGATACTAATTTTGCTTCCAATTATGAGTTAAGAGCTGGTTAAAATAAAATTTTCTAAAAAACAAACATTCCGTAGAAGTAAGGGTTGCTCATATGTTTAGGTAAATCATGAAATGTGTCCATTTTCGGCCGCCCACTTCCAGTTGTTTTGGGGAGAATCATGGTCCCGATCAGTGTTTGTCATGGATCGAGTGCACCCATGGGTGCCCACTCAATTCTTCCGGTTGTCGGGTTGGGTATACGTTTTTTTTTACTTTGCATGGGTACTGGGCGGGCATGGGAATGGAATTTGTTTAGTAATGTCGCTAAGCGTTATTTTTTTACTTGACAACCAGATGTTTAACCAGGTAAATATGTTAAAAAATGATACAGTACACTTTTACAATAAACTTTGGCAATTATATAATACAAATACATCATGGTGAGTAATAGTGGAGAAATATATATATCCGTACATCAGTATATATATACTAGTATACTACTTCATATACCTACTACTATATATAAATCAATCGTCCTCATCAAGTCTGGGGTCCAATATGATATGTTGACCGAAAGAGTGTCTTTCGTTGAGTCCAATCCACAGCAACACACATCTTCGGCGTGTATTATTTTCTCCGTTAAAAAGTATGCAAGTAAGCGGCCGCGCCTTAGCGCACTCGGACAATGGGACGCTTCAATATTTAGAAGTTTGAATGGGTCTTTGGTGCTGGGTCTCAGGGCTTTGGTGTTTTATGGGCTTCGCGCTGGGCTGCGCTTGGGCTTCTGGCCGGACCCATGGCAATCTATGGTCCACCAGACAGAATCGTGCTCGGATCCCTCAAGCCCTCAAACTTGGAATCAAGGGTTCCCTGACAACCGAAAAAGCCAACACAGCACTCATATGCCGTTGTAACTTCTAGCGTCTGGATCCCTCTCTAATATACGGTCCTCGAGCCTGTTTGGTTTGGTTTGGCTATCCAAAAACCGTTTCGAAAATAGCCTGAAGATCACACTATTGGGATCCCCTGAAGACCAATCGGATCCATGATCCCGAAGGATCTTGGGCCATTTTCGCGGTGTTCTGATACTTCGATTGACGAAAAAACTTGCACATGGAAAAAGTTAGCACGGAGCAATAGTTTGCAATGTGCGGAAGTGCTATAGCATATCACCCGTCGCCAAAATACGCATTTAAAGGCCAAAACGCCTGGGGGAATGGAACATGTCTGGTCCCAATGCCCCCTGGATCCGCCCTGCGATTTCCCCACCCAACACCGTGGAAATCAAGAGCGACCCCCACACCGTAGAGAACCGCTCCGCCCCGCACTGCACACACCACTTGGCCGCCACACTTCCGGGTACCGTCCTGACGACGTCACTGGCCCGAGCAATTCTCACCCAAACCGGCTCCGCTGCGGCACCGGACTTTGCCGCCGTCGCGCCGGATTTTGTCGCGGCGACAAACATTGGAAAAATACCGACCCTGCAGCCTGGCGGCCGCCCGAAAACGGGTCTGCTCTTCGCGAGGCCCAGCCCCAGCCCCGCGCGAGCGCGAGGTTCGCGCGCAACGGAGACGAGTCGCCAGCGTCGACACCTCACAACCGCAGGTTCACCACCGAGGCTGCGATACAAAACGACTTTCGATTATCTCATCGCATGCTCGTATTTGTAGTTTTATTTGTGTTTACTTCTTAGAACATCTACACTACCAGCCTTCGTGTCCAGCCTGCGCATACGAAAAGCCCATTGCGGGTCCGAAAAGTCAAAACAAGTCCGTGCGAAGCATGACGACGACTGCCCCCTTTCCTCTGGATCCGACGAAGAGACACGCTAGACAGTCCTATCTTCCAACGATTTACTTCCCCAATTAACTTCCCTGGTGTTCAGTAATCAACGCATCAAGAGTGCATGCCTGCATCACATGAAGAGGACATAGAAGCCTCCACGAACGGGTAAAGTCAGTGCTTAAAATCAACACATGTGGGTACCGTTTGAGTCCTTGTCTGACCCCTGACCAGAGCGCGGCTCAGGGGTGGTCGACTAAGCCTGGCCCCGTCACCTGAGCAGGGGTGGCCCACTAAGCCTGGCCCCGGCACCTGAGTCGGTACCGGGCGGAGACATCGTGATAGGAAAAACCTGCGCCCAGTGACTGACCACGAGGACCAGAGCACGCCAGGACCGTTTTTCGGCACAACGCGACGCGTCAGCAGGGGCGCTTGATATCACATGAGCTCTACGAACCTACGCATAGCATGTGTACAATTTAGGTCACATCAGAAGATGAGCCGAAGCAGATCAATCCTCCTGGTTTGGTTTCCCACCGACAGACTCCCTCAAGATTTCTAGAAAATATAACGTTCAGTCGACTCCAAAGCCAAGTTCGTAGCTTTACCGATTGCCGTTTATGAGACTGGCAGCCGGCTTGGAAGGAAACCCGTTCTGACGGAGGGGGGAAACAGCCGGATTGGACCGGCACCAGCGGGACAGGGGGCCCGCCAGCCGGACAGGGGGCTGCAAGCAACGGTACGACCGCAGCGAGGGGGTCGGCTGACCAGCGGAATCTGCGGTCGGTGCCGGGAGCTGCGCTGGGGCCCTGACCAGACGGGTAGTTCCGCGTGGGAACACAGGCTCAGGATCAGCAGGACGCCAGAGGGAAGCAGAATCGGCAGCGTGATTGGATGGTGATTCAAGATGACAGATTGACTGGTCACGACTCAACGAGGAAGGAGAAATACTGATTCAATGTGATATACGTAAGGTACGATATATAGTTACGCACATGGATATGATACGATGTTCAAATGGCAAAAAACTCTAGCGTCCATTTCGCTTACATCGGCTGATGTTCAATCGTTGTAGTTTGATATCCTGCAGATAGCCCACACATGTGAAGGCTTGTACAGTATCATTATCCTAACTATTCCAAGGCCATTAACATCGAACGGCCAGCATCAGGCCAATTAATTCATTAAACGAAAGTGCCGATCTTGCAAAGCTGTCCGACTCATGACAAGCACAACGCTCTCAGCGCATCGTCCCACAAAATATTGTTGATTTATACAACGTAGAGATGCTCAAGTACGCAATCGAGCCGCTTTTACGTCACGAAACTCGCCTGGGGGCTATACATCCGAGTGATGGAGAATTTCGCTCAGTTCGCCTGAATGCACGACTCCATTCGATCGGCGACCAGGACTGGGCGATGTACCAACTCCCCGAGACCTGCGGACTGGGCGGGTCGGGTGAAAGTTAGGGGTCAGACGTGGCCCCTGCCGGCCGACCCCGGCTCTACACCGACGCCGGCGGGGTCAGAGGTCAGTCACGTGACCCGTCGACACACCCAGAGGAGAGGAGGAAGGAGGAGGAGGAGGAGGAAGGAGGGAGGAGGAGGAGGAGGAGGGGAGGAGGAGGAGGAGGAGGAGGAGGAGGAGGAGAGGAGGAGGAGGAGGGGAGGAGGAGGAGGAGGAGGAGGAGGAAGTACGGTGGAAAAGAGGAAGAAATGTGAGAACATAAGGAATGAGTGCCAGAACAGGAGACGGGGCTTTGTGTGGTGAGAAACAGAGCGAGGAATGAGGCTAATACTTAGTGCAGTATGGGTGGAAAAGAGGAAGATGTGAGCAACATAAGGGAATGAGTGCCAGAACAGGAGACGGGGCTTTGTGTGGTGAGAAACAGAGCGAGGAATGAGGCTAATACTTAGTGCAGTATGGGTTCATGTGCTTTGATGTAGCGACGGAAGCGGAGGAAACAGAGTCAAGTATTGGGCAATTTCACTTAAGGGCTTGAGAAGTCGCCAATATTGGAAAACCATGAATATTTAATGGAAACGATGCTTACTATGTCTATTGTAAACGCCACTGCTGCAAAACCTGAATGTATTCTATTCGGGAGACATCTATTTTTGGAATGCGAGGCACGGCGCCAGAGCACTGAACCCTACAGCAAATGCCCGCTTCGGCACGCGTTTAACGTGCCAGGAGTGTCATCAATGTCACGACATGGCATGCCTCAAACGTCATTCGAAAACGACAAATGCATATCCCCACTGACTGCATTCCACCCATCCTCCTCCTGGATACTCTGTATACTCATTGTTTGCAGCCCACGCATTGCATCCTCGGATGTCAGGGGCATGAGATCACACCCAGTCAAAAACGGCTTAGCCATGGGGGTACATTCCCCGCACCATGCCTTCGAATACCAGAGGCGCCCGACCAAACCAACTCCATCACTACACTACCCACGAAGCACGCCGTCCGAACGAAAACCCAACAAACCGAGCACGCGTTACTAATCGTGAACCGGCACCGTTCGCAG
This sequence comes from Semibalanus balanoides, assembly GCA_014673585.1. Lineage (NCBI taxonomy): Eukaryota > Metazoa > Arthropoda > Thecostraca > Balanomorpha > Balanidae > Semibalanus > Semibalanus balanoides. The sequence goes on from VOPJ01003489.1 coordinate 79,254, forward strand.
CGCGGCAGGTACGCCATTGTTGCGGCCGCATCGTGGGCCGGGGCGTGACCCCTCCAAAGGTCGCCGCTGGGTCGATAGACCACAACAAAGCCCCGGCGAGGTGGCCCTGCTCCTCCTCCTCCTCCGCTGCTCTCCTACCGCGCCGCGCGCCGCCGCCGCGGGTGAAAGGCAGGTCAGCTGGGGCGGCGAGTGTGGCGCGAAGCAGACCAACTGTGGCGCATGGGAGGGGAGCTGTGGCGCAGCGCAGGCGAAGTGTGACGCACGAGATGCGATAAAGAGACACATCTCGTTGGAGGCAGCAGGGGAGATTGGTGATGCTAGTGGACCTAGAACGAGCTATAAAGTTGGTGAATAGGCAAACCTCTGAAAGCTGGCATTACTCAAAATTCATCAAATTTGCTTTTATATGCATAAAGAGTGGAATTAAATACATCTTCCTCAAGTAACCCTCGCAATATCCTTAACTCAGAAAATATGTTTTTCGGACGATGCAAGTCGTTTTGGAAGACATGGGACCGAATTGGCCATTTTGATCCGCCCCTGATCTCCTTGGTGACGACAATGGAGATAAGAGATTAGAATGTGTCTCGCCTCCCCGATGAACGGGTTAAAAGTGGCATCAGACAGGACCTTAAGTCATCTGATGTGGCAGTCGACGTAGCGGCTTTATCACCAGCAGGAAAATGTTTGGGAACAGGATATACCTACTGCCGGAAAGGGCGCAGTGACCTGCCAGACGAGATGAAACGTCAGTGAAAGCAGTTGAAGGACAGTGATTTTCAATGAGATTAGGACAAATATGAGGTCGTGCAGGACAGATGCCTAGTTTGCAATTTACATCGTTAAATAACATTATCATTCAGTTCCAGCTCACTGCTCAGCATACAAATGCATAAATGTTCGTATTTTAACTATTGTATTCGTGAACTGCAATAATGTGTCTAACGCCAGACGTATTTTATAGATTTGCCGAAACATACCAAACTTAACGTCCAGGGCCCATTTCCAAATAGCACTTGCTTGTCCGGTTCGCATCAGGATACCTATCTGCTCATTAAGCCGATTTGGTTAACTTCCTGTCACAAGATCAACAAAGAAGCTCCCTTGTCGTGTTCGCATCCAGGACACGACCTAACTTGTATAGACTGGGTATTTTCTTGCTTGCCTGCTCCCTGCCAGACAAGTACAGGTGTTGCTACACAATGTCCCCAAACCAGACATGCTTATCATACGCTTAGTCGCAGGAATGGCGGTTTTAATTTCGGCTGCAATTGTAAGCAGACGGACTAACGGCACCGCATGGTGTCATTCTCCTAACCAGTCCAGTCCGTGACCGTCTCTCAACAGGTTATCATCAGTTGCTGGGTTTCTTCCCTGCTGGTTTTCTTACCCATGGCTGTTCCGTGTTCCATTTTCACGGCGTTTTAGATGATTGACACTGATTTCGAATAGTTCCACAAAGCTTCAGTACCTATAGCTATGTCATTCCCGCCTACTGTTCCCTCGTTTCGCCAAATAACCCAAAGCTGATGCCTGATGCAGTCCCCACCAGCAGAATGTCCCCACATCGCTGAAAGGTCCCCACTTCGTTAACTGCTTCCTTTTGTGCCTCGCGGCGCCGTCCTCCTCTCTCCCGCCGTGAGCTGCAGCATTGCAGAATGGCTCCGCCCCGCGCTGCCCTACCGTCGCCATATCCTGCAGCCCCTCCCCTCTGATCGATCAGAACAGGACAAACAGAGAAAGAGCGCCCCCAGTCCCCACTGATAGGGTGTCCGCTCAATATCCCCCGGGCCGGGGCAGCCGGCAGGACAGGGGTCAATACGACGAGGTCCGGCTGGCTGGGACACACACACACACAAACACACACACACGCACGCACGCACGCACCACGCCACGCCACGCACGCACGCACGCAACGCACGCAACGCACGCATGCACGCCACGCACGCACGCACGCAGCACGTAAACGCACGGTACGCACCACGCACGCAACCACGCACGCACGCACGCACGCACGCAACGCACGCCGCCACGCGCACGCGCACGCGCACGCGCACGCGCACGCACGCACGCACGCACGCACGCACGCTCGCACGCACGCACGCACACGCACACGCACACATATACTCACGAATACACTCATAAAGGCTGCCGACCAGCAAACCAAGGATATGCCACGTTACCACGTCCTGTACTGCACGTTCATAGTCTCGCACGGCGCACCTGATGTCTGGTGGATGGGTTTATCCGAGCACGCAGCATGCGGTATATTCGCTGTGACCAGAAGGCACTGTGCGATGAGTGGACGACGATCATGGGCGGATCCAGAGGGGGCCACGGGGCCATGCCCCCCAAAACCACCCAAAATCGGCGTAAATTTGACACATTTCCCGAGATTGTCGTCAAACTAAACAATTTGTACTAAGGAAAGTTTGTTTTAAATCTGTTACTGATACATAAGCAATCGAAATCCGATGAGTTTTCAGAAATGTACGATACTTTTGGGGATTTGGCCCCCCATACCGACAAAATCACCCGTTCTGGATCCGCCTCTGACGACGATTGCGGCCGCATGACCCGGTCCGGACATGACCCGACCCGGCCGCGGACAATTAGCTACGAGCCTTCCCGCAGCCGCATTACAAGAAGTCTTCCCGCAATCACAAAGCGGACTGTCACCTTCCGAAGGTGTTACACAAGTCACAAAATGCGACAGACATGCGTCTTTGACCATGCTCGGCCGGTGATTATTGTCCCCACTTTGCTAAAAATGGCTTACAGGTGTGTATCGTGTCCTTGGTGTTAATGAGCTGGACCTCAGCATAGGTCAAGCCAGATACCACACTGTCAAACCGGCAGACCAAGTCAGCCGTAAAGCCATGCTGAGAACCTTTTCGGGTTCCGGCGGAGATAACACCAATCATCCTGACATTATCCGGTATGGCGGCGGGGTTTCCAGCACGATTGACCAGGAGTTTGTTGTGCCTCACTGCAGAGTGGATGCAAGCTACCAGTCTGGGCGGTTGCAACTAATGCCGCCGCTGGCTTTGCTTCCGCGTGCCAAGACTCATTGTGGCACGTTAGAGGGCATACAACTGGCGGGTCTGCAAACAGGTTACAGGATTCACCCGTTTGCAGATAATGCATTCTATTTTGAGGCAACGACGCGCATATCATTACGTTGTTTTGCTCATTGCTGAAAATTGTTTCGTCTTCTATTCGTTAGGTTAGGTGCCTTCATGCCTTCAAATATTTATAATGTGCCAAGGCCCAAATCTGCCAATAAAAGTGGCGTCGTCCGGCATTTGTTACCAGTGATACACAGTACAAATACAACGACTGTATAATTTTCACTTTAATTATTTAATTGCGATACCTTGTATAATTGAACAGAGACGTCCAATGAAAGGGGATGTAACATATTTTTATTGGTTTTGAAGTTTGAACTGAGATAGTCATTTTCTTTGCCGTTATTGAAAAGCCTAAATTACAAAAAATATCGCTTTTAGGCAACTGAATGTCCAATTTGCCAAATGTTGCAAGGCCGCCACTGATCGGCTGGCAGCGACTTCACGATTGTCAGTCCTGAGGGAAGCAAACTTTTATTTCTCGAGCCTTGGCTGCATTAGCATTTCTCGAGCCTTGCCTACCTGCGGCAAGCACGATAACAAAATACTTTTTTGTATTCAACTCGCCAAAATTATTTGCGAAGATTGCTCCTATTTTCAATATCTCTCTATAGGTCAATAATGACGTCATTGTCCCAAATAAAAAGTTAAGTGACTTTTCGAGAAACAAATATCACTATCGTTTTCAGCAGCACTTACGTAATATTTGTACTACAAAGTACAACGGGCGTATATTTTACAACTTTCAGAAATGTGAAACATTCCCTTTAAGACATAGCTCGAGCATTTCAAGACATGTTATGCCTAGACGTTATTTCTTTGCTTCATTTAAGTAAGCAAGGCATCGTCTAGCAAACACCTTTTTAAAACGGCAAAGAGGAAAGAACACCAGTCACCAGTATTCGCGACATCTGCATGTGCCATGTGGTCAAGCAAGGGCAACAATGTTTGAATATCTTACGAGTTCAATTGATATCTAGGACCCTTTTTATCGCTTATAAATCGCAGTCGACACGTGTGCGGCTCGGATAACACCTCGAACGACGACAGAATATCGACAAAACCTGCTTCATATCGGCGCAAACTTTCGGTTCGAATTATACAAAATAACCCAAATTAAGCATTTATATATTAAAAGCCCTCAGTCATGAAGTCCTCAGAATCATTCGATGACCTATTGCATAAATGATGTGATTTTTAAACATAAACTAAACAAAATACCAATGCTCGTCAGTAAGATCGTCAGTAGACTCAGATGTATCGCACATTTTCCCGCTCTGTCGGACACGACCTTGTCGCCCGCGGGCATCCATCAGCTGGCCGTCCGCCGCCGTTGCCGTGACAGCCAATAAGCTGCCGGCGCGTGCCGCCGCCGACGAATCAACAGGTGCACGCGCGTCCAACAGCCAATCAGTGGCCGCGATCAGCAATCGACGGCGTCCAGCGGTAGCTGGACAGCTGTTGCTACTGTACGTAACCGCAAACAAATCATTACACGTAATGAGTGGATAGGATCGAGAGCAGAGAGCGTAATATCACGCGCCGTGAACGGTCAATATTTCACCAGTTTACATATTCCACAAGCACTGGAACGGTAAAGGATGTATCATCATGCAATCTACAGCTGGTGTTAAATAATGGTGCTAACATGAATAATTTATTTACGGGGTGGTATGCATTGCAAATACCGCAAACACACCTGTTGAACGTCAAGAATGTTCGCTGGAACAAGTCGAACAACAGGCGCTAAATTGTAAGATCCATATCAGGGCTGTCGATACGGCGTCAACTGTCCAATATTGCATTACGATCGCGTCGAAGTTCGAGCTCGCATCCACCAGAGCTTCAGCAAAAACACTAATCGGTCACAGCCGGCAGAGAGAACTGGGAAGCGAGAACACGGCCGAGTCGGGGGGGGGGGGTGACGCGACCTCCGCGACCTACGGCCTTTTCACTCCCCGCCTCTCTCTCCGACTCGCTGCGCCGACGCAGTCGCTTCAGCCGACCCCGCGCTGCCAGGGGCGGGGCAGGGGGCGGGGCAGGGGGCGGGGGTCGAGCGCCCGGGCGCGGCAGAGGGGCGGAGAGGGACTCGGCGCGGCAGAGGGGCGGAGGCGCCGGGCGCGTGCCCTCCCTCAGGCCCTCGGGGGATGAGGAGGTCGTTTGGATCAATACGGGCCGGGGCGTGCAGCCCCAGCTCCCCGCGGCCGCCCAGTCCCCAGCCCAGTCCCCGGCCCCCGGCACAGGGGATCAATAACAGGCGCGGACGGGGAGCCCCGACGAGGACCCTGCGCGGGCCGCCGCCGCCGCCGCCGCCGCCGCCGCCGCTGGGTGCTGCCGGTGCTGCCGGCGCTGCAGCGTGCAGAATCTAGCAGATGGAGGAGTCCATCAAAAGGAAATGTACTGACAGTAGGAGCTCTAGAATGGAATGGTGTGGTCACATGTTTTCATGGACATACCCAGGAAACAATGAGTTTCCTGAGCGAAAACGGTTGGGCCGATGGCTGGTGTGACTGCTGCCGCATAAACGATGTGAGTCACATAGGCAAGGAGTTTCAAGATACTGGGTGGAGAGCGCTTTAGCAAAAAGACCCCAGTTCTTGTCTATGGGTACTGGTAGGTATGTATGTTTCATTGGCAGTTATAGGGGTCACTGTAGAGTAACAGCATGCAAAACAGGCAAGTTATTGTGACACCCAGGTCAGCCCTCATAAAAAACATCCTACATTATTCGCCCATGTATCACAGCATTCACCACATGACGTTACGTCCCCGTCCTCTTCTAATTTCCCCGTATTTATACCGAAGAAGCGTAACGAGGGACGGCTCCAAACCTTTCCTCATCCGCACCCTACACCCATCTGCCAATGCCCCCCTCCCCTCCCCATACACCTGTCCACATCCGCTGGCTGGACGGTGCCACGTGCCTCCCCCCCCTCCTCCCCCTCCCCCTCCCATCCTCCATCACCACGACAGCTGACGACTGTTGCGCGTGGTTGCGCCGCTGGCCGCTAGGTGGCAGGCAGGTCGTCGGGGGACAGCAGCGCGCCCGCCGCGGTCCCGACAGCAGCGGGCCCTGGTCGATACGATCCCGGGAAGGTATGCGCAGGGCAGCGCGGCGTGCGCGTCAGGTACGCACACCTCTGTACCGACTGGGTCTCGATGTCGACTCACAGCGTGCGAAACATCAGCGTTGCAGTGGATGGCATGGGACGTGGCAACGTTATAGACGCAGTGGTCCGAGTGGGCCGTAGTGCCTACCCAAGAAAAGAGATGACAAACGGAATATTGCATGGTCTGAATGACCGAAGTCAGAAGTGCATGCACCGGTGTCGATTTGTATACTATTGGGGGGCCTGGGCCCCCCAATGATTTCAAATTTGTAGCATTAGGCCTATGGCGTTGCATGGTTAGAATGGAGTTAAAATATATAAAGTTAGCATTAGGGCCCCCAATAATTTTCATAAATTGACAGCGCTGAGTGCATGGTCTGAATAGCCGAAGTGCCCAACCCAACAAAATCAATAGCATTAGGAGCAATTCGACGTGGCCCCAGGTCCAGGAGCAGTCCTAGCCAATATGGAGATGTTCAATGTTCATTCATCCCGGTGAGATCTCTCCCACCTGGACCCTGGTAATTCACAGAAAACGCTGTAAGCACTTCAAATCTCTACCGATTACCGGTTCAGAAGGGGATTTTCAGCTAACCAACCATGTTAACAGTACAGCAACAGCATGAACCATTCCTTCGTGCAAACTCGAATAGCCGAGGCAAACAAGCATGAACAAAAAGTTAAGCCTGATATTAGCAGACATGCAGGTGCCCGCATGCTCATTACACGCTGTATCTGATAATTTGCGGTCGGCAAAGTAACCAAATAGGCACGGGACGGGGAATGGCGATCTCATGAAGCTTCCTGGGGCGCGAGTCTTTCTCATCCCATAACAGTACGAACGTCGAACAGCAATGCATTGACAGCAGGTTATGAAGAGCCGTCGTTATCGGGTGGAAGTGCTGGCCAGATCGGTGAAATCACCACTCAGCAATCCTGTCAATGCTTCATTTGTTCCGGGTTTTAGCTATTGGGACCAGTAGCAGGCGCGGATCCAGGATTTCGGTCAGGAGGGGCGACATGCAAAAAAATGCACCCTCAGGGCACGCCATGGTTGCGACCCGGCTCAGAGGGGGGGGGGAGCGCACGCCCGAGCGCCCCCTGGATCCGCGCATGAGTAGCAATGAGGTCACATTGAAGTGCTTACCACAATGGGACAATAAATAATCCGCAACGGCAGATATGATATGGTTGGGCCGAACAATATATCAACTGGTAAACGAACTCCTCTCGTGGTCAAAATCATAGGTACACTGCTTCTCGTGCAGTTTATCTCAAAGAACCAAAAAGTGACAAGTTACAACCATTACCAAGGCAGCAGGCACCACATAAATTCGAAGCAAAGCACATGCTGGCTTGATAATATTTCACCTTCGGATGGCCATACGTTACGAAGTCACGACAAGCATCCCAAAGCATCAATAATCGTCACCCAGACAACGAATGACGCGTCACCCAGCCATCAACCGATGACGTCATCACTTCCGACAACACACCAGTGACGTCATCGGGCTGCTGCTGTCAGCAAACAGCTGACAGCGGCGCCCCTGGATTTTAGACCTGCCTTGGACGGAGGACAGCCGAAACCAAGGCCAGCAGACTGCCTCCTCGCAGTAGCAAAGTCACGCCTATTATGAGGTCGGATGGCGAATTTGGTTCGAGGTGAAACTAGGACCAGCGTAAGCATACTGTCGTTAATGCATATAATAATCAAATTATTCCTCAGGATTTTCGGAACTTGCAAGAAATGCATTTCCATAACAAGGTGCGATATACTTTCGAAGGGATTTGTGTTATAATTCAAAACGTTGCTACGACGATTTGACGCATTTGTGTTATAACTTAAAACGTTGCCGCAACTCAACGTTGCTATTAGGATCACTTGAACAGTTCCATCAGTCTGAAGTATCTTAATTAAATAGTATAACGCACAGCAGACGTAACATTCCACCGCTATCTTGACAGGCAGCCGCAAGCCACTGTATCAGCCTCAGCCAAAGTCAGCTAGCTACTAGTTCAGGACAAAACGATCTCCCGACTCAACTCACCGCCACTCCAGAAGCACCGGTTCCGGAATCCCATCCCCGGAATCTAGTACCCATCCCCAGTGCCGGAGTCCCTCTACCGGTCCCGGAGTAACGTTCCAAAAGCGCCCATCCCGGAACTCCGGTCCCAAAGTACCGCTGTCTCCTCCTCCTCCTCCTCCTCCGAGAGGTCCCTCCCCTCTGCCACATTCCATGGCATGCAACGACGGCCTCAGGCGCGGCGCCCATTCGGCCGCGATCCTATCTGACGCTAGGGGCGACGCGCCGGCCGCCCGCGCACGATTCTCACCCTTACCGCGCGCCGCTTCTTGCCGGCCGCGGTCGAGCAGCGAAGGGTTCAAGCACCCAGTTAGCCAGTTGTGAGTTTCCCACAGCAGCGCGCCGGCGTCTGGCGCAGCTGGCTGTTATATAGAGTTCAGTGGTCTGGCTGGGCGCCAGCGCGCCCTCGCCCTGCGCTCCACGCCCCCTGCCGGCCTCCTGTGTATCACGGGGCTAAATTTACGCCCACCGAGTCGCGTTTCGCCCCCGGCGCCGCGAGGGGCGGCGACCCCCGCCCCCACCCGGCCCCTCCTGGTGCACGTCGCCGCCCCCAGCGCGCGGGCAGGTGCCGTTGCTAGCTGCCGCTGGTGGTCGGTCGGTCGGCCGCAGGCAGGTTCGACTTCCGGGTACGTCCCGCCGCCCGTCCTCATGGCAGTGGCGCACGCTTTGCTTCGCGTTCCAGCACGGCGGCCACAGCCGATGTGGTTGGCGTTGACGAGTCAGCGAGAGAGGCGGAGAGCATCGACGCAGAAGGCGGGGCGGAGGGGGGGGGGGGGCGTCAGCCAGCATTCCCGGATGTCATCAGTACGCCTATGAGCGTTGTTGCATGGAAAACGAATCGACATAAAATGCTGAATATTTTCCCAAAACCTTCGGAAAGAGGCGTCACCATTGGCTGAGAGCAATATGTCTGCGGGCTTGGCGGAGTGGGAATGCCGATGAGTAGAGGAGTGGCGAGAAGCGTAGAGGAGTGGCGGGGGAAATGGCAAGGGTGGGGAGGGGTTGGGGAGGGTCTGCACATGCTGCCTGATCAGAATGCTGCCCGCAGACGGACTGTGTTGACGGACACTTGTTGGCTGAGCGCTGATAGCGGAGGCAGACAGGCGGTGTGTCCGGGTGCCGACAGTCCCCCCCATCACCCCCGCTGCTGCAGGAGGGAGGGGACGCCGGAGGGGAGGGGTACTGCACGGCGACCGTCCCCTCGCGCAGGACAAGTGCAGAGACGGGGGAGGGGGGGGGGGTGCACAGGACAAGTGCAGAGACGGGGAAGCGGGCACAATGCTTTGCGCCCCGACAATACCCTCCCGCAGGGCTGATGTAGTGACATTCTGACGATATTGCTTGATGTTGGGTTTTATCACGGGGTGAAGCGAATTTTTATGACGTTGAGAACGCTAATTTTATTCCGAAGTGTATTGACGGCAAGACCACGTTTTAAACAGGGGGTCCGACGGGGAATCAAACCCCGGCCCCTTGTTCAGTAAATAGTGATCCGACCTACGTACCGGAGCGGAGCACCGCCGTTCCGAGAAAAGCACAAACTGGCACAAGATAGGTACTAAAGGGTACATTTGCTGTGTTTTCGACAAAGTGTCAAAAGCTTTTCTGGTGCCTTTTGCTAGGATCAAAGCAGATGCACTGAAGCTAAACTGCATCTAACATATAAACAAATCAAAAAATCCGCCTACAGGCTGTTGGACGCAAAATTACAGTCGCCAGTATCAAGGCATAACATGCAGGTTTTGTCTGAATCGACTGACTAGTTTTGAGGATACGATTACGAAGGTATGTGTGCATTCAACTTTTATCAGTTATGCATAACAGGATCCCCATATGCTTGGGATGTGATTACAAGTATCATTACATATTTTAGTAGCGACCAAATGGTTCTATATGATCCGGATATGATGAAATATATCATGATATAATTGATCGACATATCTCTACATCATGTTACAAAGCAAAAACAGATAGGCGACTGTACAGTGTCTTTAGGGCGTTCGCTCCCCTGCCCTGGCGATCCAGCAATCCATACTCCGGTCTGCTCTCTTCACTGAACTGTTCGTTCCCCAGCTGCCCACCCTCCCCAACACCCACTCCCCCTGCCGGTGCACCCATGGCCGGTCACTGCCCCACCCCCTGCTGCCCCCACCCCCACCCCGCCAGGCGGGCGGGGTCACAGAGGTGACCCTGCAACTGTGTCGGGGTCGTTCAGATCGGCCGTAAAAAGACGTTCCGCCAGGGCAGGGGGCGCGGCGAGGGGGGGGTCGAGGGAGGGTAGGAGGTGGGGCGACACGCACCAAGTTGGTACGACCGATAGGGCATGTGTCGCGCGGTTTAGGGCGGAGCGGGGCGGAGCGTGAGGGGGCGGGGCAGGGTGGAATACCGACACCTGGGTGCGCGGCAGAATGAATGCAAGGGCAGCGAACTCATTCCGAAGGCATTCCAGAGATCTACGAGGTTTAGTTCATTGAACCGGCACTCATGCGATATTTCACAGGGCATTTAGCAACAGCCATTACGCTCCCGGAAATATGGCTATTGTGGAGGAAGGTTCCCCGTTCGTTTTCACTTTTGGTACTTCAAATGACAAATGACGATAGCTGGTCTTGTCAATCTGGGAACTTGGGTGAGAGGAACCAGCAGGACAGCCAATATGTCCACGACGAAATTTGTATGTCGTGATCCTCCATGGGTGAAGCTTTCCAGAAAAGTTGGTGGGACATAATATCGCATTGCCTGGTTGTTTCGCGGTTGAAGTGGAAACTGGTCATTTTAACGCATGTAAACGTTCAAATCGGGCAAAAGTTAATGGTGCAAAGCGAAAAGTTGGTGGGCGGGCATTGGCCCGACCATTTGAATAGGAAACTCCACCGTGGTGACATCGGTGGAGCAGTCGACTGTTCTTCGTTCTATATTGTATTGTGCTTGTTGTCCCTCTTATTTAACACATCAAGACTTCCCAACAAAATTATGACATTGATGTTCAATGCTTTACTTTACTGCACCTTTGAGAAGCAGAAGGTGGTGAAGCTTTCGGTAGATATCTGATATTTTTTAAATAATCAAATAAATAAAAATGTGCAAGGTAAGATGAAGACCTTATTGTTTTAGGTAGGTAGTAGGTGCTATCTTTACTAATCGCTATCGTAACATTGGTGGGTCATTATAAGCAAAGACCAAAATGACGCATGCAAAGGGAATGCTTACAATGATTAATATTTATCCTTTTAAATAATGTTGCAATGGACTACAGTACGACCAGTCAAGAGCAGGGCGGTCGGAGGGGCGCAGCCGCCCCGGGGGCCGGAGCTTGCTCACTCCCTCCCCTCGTGACGTCACGACCCTTATCGTCGCCGCGCCCCAAATAAGTTCTAATAACCCCGGCGGACGAGTCCATGTGGCGGTCGGCGGGGGAGGCCACCACCAACCTGTTGAGGGCGGGGCGCTGGCCCGACGCGAAAGACGGGTTCTTTGAGGCGGAGAGATTGCAGCATATGTTGGAAATGTCGGACTGCTGTCCAGACAAGTGACGCCGGCCAGGATAGTCGCTAGTCAGTAGTCGCTATAGTGGTTACAGTCGAATTCCATCGCAGCCTGAGGCATGTCATGGTCGATATCGAGCCCAATCCGTTTAGGGGCCGAGCCAAATCACATCAATGTATCATTCATGGGACCGTTTAGGCAGGGCGTCGGCAACCTCGCCGCGGGCCAGATCCGGCCCTCAGTGCGACCGGCTGACGTCCGGCCCGCGGCTGGTTATCGGCAACTTACATTGTATTCCCGGCCCGCGGTGCCTTCAGAATTTCGAAAATAGTTTCTAACAAAAAGTTATGTGTGCATTCGTGATGTTGTCATTCTCACTTTGCCTGCTGCAAAAATTTTAATCCTCGGAAGTCAAATTATTTTTGGGGCACACTTGGTCGGCTAATTGAAGCGTTGAGACGTGCTTCATTCATTTAAGATAGATTTTGCCTGCTGGCGCAGTCTGTCCTAAAGAAGGTAAATACATATTCCACCATTGGACATAGGTACGACCAAAAACATCTTCAGCTGTTAAGACAACCTTTGAATCTTAATTACGCTGTTCATATTTCCCAAATGTGAACGTCGATTGCCGTCAAATTGTATTCATTTATCTCCCTGGGCCTCGGCCCGCGGACTGCTTCCAGACTCTCATCCGGCCGCGCGCCCTAAAAAGTTGCCGGCCCCTGGTTTAGGGAGATAAAACGCTTTTAGTGTCGGATGTAAATCACGCGGACATGCATCATTGCAGTTTTGAACCTCAGCGAGACAGAGGAGCAGATGGTAGGAGCAGAGGTAGAGCCAGAGGTAGGAAACCACGCGGAGCTCCGCCTGCAGCAGCAATGCCCCGAGTCAGTACTTTGACGGTGACCGCCGAGGCAAGCGACGATTCGCCATCACCTTACACTTGGTCATCAAAAGTGTATCAGAACTTATGCCGCACCCTGTAGCTGCCACAACAGTGGATTACAATTTTAAAACTGTAGACTAACTCAAATGTCAGCAGGCATTGTACAATTACATTCGCCAGCCGACATAACAGCGAAATGGTTCGCTAAGGCCGCGGAGTATTGCAGCCAGAGGCGCAACCAAGGGGCAGGGGGCCCGTGCGTGCCCCCTCCCCCACCCTTACGAAATGCGGGTCCTCTTTTAGTCGGCCCCGTCCAAGGCCCTGTTTCGTTGTATATTTGTTTAAAATTAACATCCGAATTTATTTATTTTATAAATGAAAGTCAAAGGTTTACATTTGATATAACATCCGAAGGGCCTTGAGGCGCACACAAGGGAGGGCCGAGGGGGTCATACAGACCCGTTCAATACGTAGCCAGGATTTCGGCCTTAACAGTCCAGACTCCAGTGCAACATAATTTAGCCAGGATTTCGCGGCCAGCGCACCAGTCGGCGATCAGCAATCAGCCAGTCTTTAGTAACCAGAAAACAGTCAATAGTCTTTGTTTATTGGGGTTTTTGGGCGCGTCGACAACAAAGGTCACTTTGCGCCCATAACAGTCAATAGTCAGCAGTCGAAAATCTGCAGTGGGCAGTCGCCAGTCAGCACTCATTCAGCAGTGCACTCAGCAGTCAGCCGTCAGCAGTCAGCCGTCAGCAGTAAGTCAGCAATCAGCAGCAGCGGTTGTTGACACTTGGTTTGCACGGCACTTCGCTTGCACGGCGCAGGGCCGGGGCTGCCCGAACCGCGAGCCGATTTCCCGAAACTCGGCGGCGAGCCGGCACGAGCCATCTGCTGAGCTGACACTGCTGGCGTGCCGCCCCCGCCCCGCCGCCTGCACTCCCCGACACGCACCAGCGCTCCGAGCTGCAGCCGCCAGCAGCAGGCCTGGGTCAACGCCATGCAGCGGACACCGGCGTGCCCACGGTGGCAGCACAGCAGGGTGGACTGGTGAGACCGGAACCGGAGGAGCAAGTGACGTCACTGGGGGACTGAGAACGTGATGATGGCACGGGCGGGCGGAGTAAATTGGTTTAAGAGGTCAAACCTTTTGGTCGAATTTATATATTACTTGTCGATTTCGCTTTATTGTGCAATTTTAATACGAAAAAACGCGCTCAGATTTCGCCTTGTTATGTACATGATTCAACTTTTCGTAGTAAAAGTTACCGAAAGTTTCCTAAAATCCTGATTTTTTTAGCAGATTTTAGTTACTTTAGCGGCATGGACCTCATGGCCCCACCGTGTCCGGGTTTGAGTGATGAACGAATACCCGCGACTCGCGAGTCAAGGCGGCGTTGGCATGCAGAGACCCGCGACCCGCGAGTCGGCAAACCAAATCTGTTTGACAAGCTCTTAATGCCACCATCTTTGTATTCACGCCACGACAGGCAGGCCAGGCAGGAGGCATGTTGTGAACAGGATCGGACGCTGGTTTTTGTTTTGCACGTGCTGTTATGCTACCTACGTTCACTAGATAGAGACATTGGCAGTTACGGACATCTGAAGAAAGTGGATGCGTATTAATAATAGTCGACGGACTCACTGTTCATTCAATATGCATTATGCAATATGCATTATGCATGCCTGGTTTGCTGAATGCATCATGAATAGATGTTGATCTACATAAAACATGTCTGCTTTCAGCTTTGGAACAATTTAACCAAGAATGTCGAAGTCCACGAACGTTTCTTTAATAAATCCACATCCCAACCGGTGTAGCGCCGTGACGTTGAAACCTACCGACTTGCCGCGTCATTCATTTCAGGTACGATATCACCCTCCCACGATGACAAAAAGCCACGCATGTTCAACGCCGCGTTTCTTTTCAACCAAGAAAAAAGTTCACGAGACAAGGCTGAACAGTCACTTGAGACCACTCTCTGTCGATTTACAGTTACACTATTTCAGCGTACACTTTACACGTCATGGCACGGTACAGGAGGACCCCTCCGAGCCGGCACGACTCGACAAGCCCAACCGGCCTGAATACCTCCGCACACAATGCACACCCTCGCAGGCATTCTCGCCCATTTTCGCCGCGTCAGCCGCCGTTTTGGCGCGGCGCCAGCTCTGGCGTCGTGACGGCCACCTGTCCTGCCCCGAAGCTATGGGCACAGCGTGGCAGAACCCGCCGCAGGACTGCAGGGTCCGCACACTGCATGGCAGCCAATCAGCGTCGAGCTCCCGTTAGCATGGCAGAGTCGTGACCGAAACGTCGGCGAATCGAGGTGTGCAGTGGCCTGAGGAGGGGAAGGAGACGTGGAGAGAGGAGGGGAGAGGAAGGGAGAGAGAGACGGGAGACTGAAGAGAGCTGGCTGAGGGTGTTTACCTTGACCTACGAGAGGCGCCAGCCGACTTTGTCCACTCTGGTGTGTTGGGTGGCTGAGGTCTCACATTTGCTCTATGCGTTTGACATTTAACATAACTCTCAATCAATATGGCGTTCGTTGATTAACTCAAAATAGTGGAAGATCAAAGAAGTCATCTATAAATTTGACACAGGTCTATAGCAGATTAAGCGTTCAATCCAAGAAGCTCTTTCGATTTAGACATTCATCATCACTCGCTCAATCGTTCACTTCACTTACAATCATTCACTTTGCAACATAATTGCGCACCCAATAAATAGTTTTGGGATAGAGTCGTTACCAACTGACCAAGTGAGCTTTGAAACCACCATGCCCCAGCACATTGTCCCGAATCTTCAGGCCGCTAAGTCTGTTAGACGATCTGGCTAGTATAGCCCACTTCCTCCCTGACGATCTGGCTAGTCCAGCCCACGAACTCCCTGACGATCTGGCTAGTACAGCCCACGAACTCCCCGATGATCTGGCTGGTCCAGCCCACGTACTCCCTGATGATCTGGCTAGTCTAGCCCACGTCCTCCCCGTTTCCACTTCACGTCGTGACAAAATCCATCCACTCTTCTTCTATTCATCATTTCCAAAGGTGGTCATGAACTCACCTAGATGGAAAGGGAGTGGTAGAACGTGAGGAAACCCCGATCGATAATGGGAAGGACGTGCGGCATTTAGTTAAGAAGGGAGAGAGTCGCGTCCGCTGGGCAGAAACGAGGCATCGACGTCAAGGTGCAACGATAAATTACAGTCTTGCATGAGTGCTGGAGGACTTTCTATTGCCAGGCAACAGCGTCGAGTTCCCAGTTCGGGTCATCCGCGCTACCGTTGCGTTTCGTTCTGACCTCCACTGCACTGACTCGGCAGCTTTCGGTGCAGGCCGTCATTACGCGATAAATCACCGGCACCAACAGCAGCAAGCCGTCGTCCCGTGGCCCTATGACCTTGACGTTGCTGCCATGCTGACCTGAGGTCGCTACCATGCGTGGGGGGATGTTGGGGTGGAGTAGTGTTGTGCAGCACAGAAGCCGCGGCAGTCTCACCTCTGCCCCTGGAATTTACCCGTCCAGGGATGACATTACCGCTGCGTTAATCGTCAACTGTGCACAAACCCGATCTTAGAGAAACGGAATTTGAAGTGCGTGTCTAAAAATCGCTCTTGGATTGATGCAGCATCGACACAACCATGAGAGGAGAATCGTTTCCAAATTTGGTGTGGCCAAAGAGTACCCTAGTGCTATTTTTGCTATTTGTCATAGCCTGACAAGATGCTCCAATGCTTTCGCATTACAAAAATGAAATGGTGGTGTGTCATTGGCCACACCTGCCATCCTACATTCTCCACCCATGAGCACAACTGTCACAACTCGGCATTGTTCCCAGCGGTTGTGTCCCAGCGCTGTACTTCAGCCGGGATGGACTCGGTGGGGACTGCGCCCCCGTTCAGTATTGATCGCCCTACGGAGACGGAGGACGACATTTGCAGCGTCCACAGACTTGAACTCAAACAAACTCATACTAAAACCTTAACCGGACGACCACATGTATAGGACCCGGACTCCAACCAGAGCGTCATAGCCTGACATGCCAGGCGCGGATCCAGCGGGCTTGTAGGGCGCGCCCGGAGGGCGAAACTTTTTGCATTGCGCTCCCCCTGACCGAAATCCTGGATCCGCGCCTGGATGCCAGCACTTAGAGGAGCTGCAACCTCAAACCTGAGCCAGAGGATTGAGGACGGCAGGTTGAAGGAATGGACTCGGACAATGGAAACGTACTGATTTCGACTGGCATCCGTCCGTGTGTCGCATTGTCACCTGCGTGGCACAATCGGATCAAGGACAAAGTAGTGCTGCGACAGATTCTGCCGTGCGGGGCAGAGACAGGTCACGAGATGGCCCATCGGCGTTCATAGCATAGCGGGAGAATCAGAACATGCAACAGCGCCCCGTCGCGATCCACCCGTTTCCCTCGGTAAACTTGTGCCCGTCAGTCACAGTCAGCAACCGCATTTCAGCTGCGATGAGCCGCATTTCGACCCGCCATGAGCTACTTTTGAGCATGTCGGTGCGTCTACTGACACGACCCGCAAGTGCCTCGGAAATCCCGCCTCGTTCTCCCCGCTTCCGCGCCGTTTTCGCAGCGCCGTTTTCGCATCACCCTGCGAATGGGCCCGACCACCGGCGGGTGTCGACCGCCAGCAACGGAACGCCCCAGCACGATGGGCCAACAAGCAATAACGTGTCTGTGGCCGCTGGCGTTGCCATGACTACGACCACTCGACAGGACGTAACGGGATAGTTATGGCCGGAACGAGAGCGGGTACGACCTGTCGAGTTGGCTGAATGTTCTGATTTGATGCTTCCTGAAGTTGGCAGGCGTTTGACAGTTCAGAGCGCAGATATTGACGATATGCTTTTCGGGAAAAATGCTACGTTGGATGTAATGCAAGTGCATTGCGATTTTAAGGAGCGACCCTTCGAAGCGATTATCTGTGCCCTTCAAAATGAATGAAGACCAAAATCAGTCACATTCATGGGTGTAAGTTGTAACTTTAATGCAAAGGGGTTGTAGCTACAACCGCAATAATTTGGGAACTTAGCATTATGCCTATGACAAGATGTGGTACAAATGGGCTCTTAACAACCAAGTGCAACCCCAATGATTAAAAAAAAATACGCCTCTGCACAAGGTCTTCTTCTTAATTACATAATGTGTCAAACCCTTGTGAAGCAGAATGCTTATCAGCCATGGCAGGTGCCTTCCTAATCGTCTCTGCCTAGCATCGCCTCTGCTCCACGAGGGTGCCGGGCAGCGGCCGATAAGGATAGGGCTATCGACGACCCCGCTCATGTTGAGGTGCTTCTCAGGAGACCCCGCCTGGGGTACAGCTGCCTATCTGACCCCCCCCCCCCTACCTCGCGGGACGCTTATCGTGTGAAACTCACGCCACCCACCGCCCGTCCACCGCCCGTCCACCGCCCGTCATCCGCCCGTCCACCGCCCGTCCACCGCCCGTCATCCGCCCGTCCACCGCTCGCCCACCGCCGCCAAGCAGGCAGAGCTAAACAGACACCACAAATGGGATGCTTAGTCGAAAACATTGTATTTAGTGTCATGAAATCAACGAGCTTATAGTGTCTAGTGTCGGCAAACATTTCATTTTGTGCCATGAAAAGCAACTAACTTGTAGTGTCGGCTCGGATGTCTTCCGATTGTTGCAAGAGTCACAGCAAAGTACAGTTGGCGAACGCCGTTGTTCTATACATAACTGAGCTTGAGCTTGATAATATAAAGACTAAGAGGTGTACTCAATGTTCTCAAGCTCGTGGAACTGGAAGGATAAACAACCAAAGCATGATTTCACTTTGTCGTCAACTCTCTCAATTTCATTCTATATCCATTCGCAGCTTGCGCCATATAGTGTGATGTCGGTCTGGCTGTACCATTATATAAACCTGCCGGCAGCCCACGTCCAGTGACCTTGAAAGGTTACGCTACAGGGGAAATGTGAACATGCCGCGATACAATGTCCGGTATTAAGCAAGGATATCAATCAGGTAACCTACATCAAACCATCTATATTCCAATCATCATTTCCACATGCTTAACAAAAGTGAGAAAGTTTGGTGAAGTTTAAAAATACGTTGCAGAAGTCAAGTGAGCACCAGATAGAGAGCTCGCAAGCAGTTAACGTGCATGACTACTTTTAACCGTTACAGGTCTTCCGGTTTTGCAGTATTTGTTCGTAAAATGCCTCTCACTCAAATTAACATCTCTGCATTGTTACCAAGCGTTTTATATACCAGAGACATCCCATAGAAATACAGGTAGCTCTTGATATCCCTGACAGCTATGACAGTTTTTAGATCTTCTCTGATGACAAGGTATCGCAATGATGATCCTTCACATCGCGTCTAGACAAGCCAGGACCCTTTTCTCTTTATCAGATGTAGACTGCTCTTGAGCTAAGGATATCTAGTGCATTTTTAGCGTCGCTACGCCGTTGGTACCTACTTGATGATGCCATCGAAGGAGATGGCTGAGCCTATCTCAAGGCACCATCCAGTGTCATTTCTTGCATCCGCCTAGATCCAATCAGTCTCAAATGTAACGCTGCTCACCTTTCAGCAGCATTTAAAGGGACTGTCCCACCTAAACATTATATTTGAGTGAGATAGCCATTTTTGTGCTAGGCATTGGAGGATGTATAGATAAGTTAGAACAACCCACCGAGGTCGAAATTCACAAAAAATTGAGTTTGGTTTTGACAATCTGTAACATTCCCAGTCCCAGTGTATTTTGAACGGGAACCCTGAGCCGAATGACGTCGTCACTCTTTAAACTAAATGTTGAAATAGATAAGTCGACTTGTTTACAATAAATTAAGCGCCAACATAGCCGTAACATATTTGGCAGCGTGAAGTTTCCCTTATCCCGAAATTCCTTCATATGAAACGTTTTCATCAGCCCTGGTCAGCCTAGTATTTAAAGTATATATTAAAATACAGCTATAATAATTAATATTAATATTTAAATATAATATTTTAAAAATCAGCACCTAATATTAAACTTAACTTTTTATGAAATTGAGGACTGTTGTGAGAAAACAAATTCATAATCGTGTTCGCAGCAATTACTTCATATTTAGCACCACAAGCGGCGTACATTTGAGAACTTTTGGGAAGGTGGCAGAGTCCCTTTACAAGAATGCAGCAATCTTGTTCAGTTCCTTATGTGGTTTGTACAATGTACAGTTTGCTTATAGTATCAATGTTTTTTCTCTCTCTTAGTGTGTGTGTGCGTGGCGTATGCGTATGTGTGTGTGTGTGTGGTGTGGGTATGTTTGGACATACTGTGGTATGCTAACCTACGTTACCTTTTCATACCTTTTATATTACCTTTTATTTGGTGCGAAAATAAACGATTATTATTATTATTAATGTAAAATTGCCATTTCGTGGCAGAGGCTTATCGAACGAATTTCGGAAATAGTCAAGGATTTACTTATCTATTATTTTGCTCCCCCCAGCGGCCGGGCCCCATGCCCTTTTCACACACACACCACCACACACACACACACACACAAAACAAACACAACACACACACTACACACACACACCACCAACACACACACACACACACACACACACACACACACACACACACACAAACACCACATATATATATAGTATATATATCATAATATTATTATTATATATATAATATATATATATGAAGTTGTTCTGAGCGAACAACTTCAGAGCGAACTGATAAAAATTGAATGAAATGTTCCCTGACAGATGACAGCCATATTTATGTTAAAGTCTGGAAATATGTCCATTATATGCCACTTACATACGTTTTAATAGCTCATCGCCCCGACGTCTCCAGGATCCGCCCCTGGCGATCTGCAATCTAACCTGGATACCATTATGAGAGAGAGGGTGAGGGGAGGGGGAGGGGCACCCCAGCCGGTCCGGTCCGGTCCGGTCACACAATGCCCTGCGGCGCTATTTGCATGAGAACGGAAGGAGTTCTGGCCAGTTTTTGCCAGGGCGGCATTTTCGACGCTTTTTCCGGCGCAGTACTGCACCGCCTTCGCCGCGTCGTCAGCTGTTGCGTCACCTGAACGACAAATTCGAGTTTTTCGCCGGCTCCGAGTGACCCAGATCGCAGTCACAGGTCGTTGAAGTGAGGGGGCGGGGTAGGGGGGGGGGGCGCCGTCGATAAGGCTGTCCCTGCATTGACGAAGCCGTCACCGTGGCGGATAAAGGGTATGGGTTTATTCGTATCTGTCCGACTTGACGCATGCGGCAACTCATAAAGAAACGTAAGTGTGATACCTGAAACTTTTGAGGTAGGATACCTAAACTTGTTAAATCTCAGCTCACAACGAATTCGCCTCCATCCTGTTGTGATATCTGCCCGTCGTGCTAACTGCCAACTGCTAAAGTTTTTTCTTCTTCAAGAGGGCAGTAGCCCTAAACAAATCGCTGACATGATTGAATGAGTAGGGTAGTTCATAGATAAGTTGTTCGAACTTTCCACTGCTGACATGGGACACTACCTTGGGAAAAATGTGGAAACGCGGACCTGTCCGGGCTCATCCGGCTTGTCACGAGTACGACCCGTGACTCAATGTTTTGTCGTGAGCCCCTTTCAGCAACTTATAAAGCCCAATTTCGCAACCATTATGCTCCTCGAAAACTAAGCACTACTCGAACCTCATGAATCCAACCAAGGGGCGCTCGTCGTGTTAACACCTTGTCGTGAAGACTAACAAGCACAACATGAATATATCTATCAGAGCTACTCGTGCATCAGCCAGGCAACCATCCCGAAGCTGGGGAACTCCTCCAAGACAACATCACTCAGCCAGCAGCCAACCGGAGAGGAACTGAGAGGAGCGGAGAGGTCACTGACAGGTCACGGTCGGTGACGTCTTGTCGGTGACGTCATGCCGGTGACGTGGCTGGCACATCGACGGGTCAAAGCTCAGGAAGGAGCAGGACGAGGCAAGAATGGGTGGGACACGACGAAGCGAGGAAGAGCGGGAAGGCTCGGTACGGACTCGCGGAGCGAGACGGTTCGGGTCGACCCGAGAAGGTTCGGAACGGAGCGAGAAGGTTCGGAACGGAGCGAGAAGGTTCGGAACGGAGCGAGACGGTTCGGGTCGGAGCGAGACGGTTCGGAACGGAGCGAGAAGGTTCGGAACGGAGCGAGAAGGTTCGGAACGGAGCGAGAAGGTTCGGGTTGGAGCGAGAAGGTTCGGAACGGAGCGAGACGGTTCGGAACGGAGCGAGAAGGTTCGGAACGGAGCGAGAAGGTTCGGAGGTTCGGAACGGAGCGAGACGGTTCGGAACGGAGCGAGACGCGTTTCGGAACGGAGGCGAGAGGTTCGGAACGGAAGCGAGACGTTCGCGAACGCGAGCGAGGGACGGTTCGGAAACGAACGAGAAGGTTCGAACGGAGCGAGCCGCTTCGGGTCGGAGCGAGAAGTTCGGGAACGGATCGAGAAGCGTTCGGAACGGAGCGCATAAGGCGACGGAACGGAGGCGATAAGGGACGGAACGGAGCGAGAAGGTTCGGATTGCGAGCGAGAAGGTTCGGGTTTGGGAGCCGAGAAGGTTCGAACGAAGCGAGACGGTTCGGGTTGGAGCGAGAAGGTTCGGAACGGAGCGAGACGGTTCGGGTCGGAGCGAGAAGGGCCGGGGCGATGACCGTGACTGCCGTGGTCTGCCGTGAGGATGACCATGACTTCCAGGACAGACTAGACCAGGGGTCAGTCACTGCGCCAGCTGACTCTCGCTGCTGGCGGTGATGTTATGCAGCCGTCAGCGAAGTGATTCAGTACCCGGCAGACGGAGATGGTATCAATGCATGGAGCGGGAGCCATATGGGGCCGGTGAAGTACCCACCAGCCACCTGACGAGGAGATGAACCAGGTGAAGGGAATGGATGTTCGAAGGTTTTTCGTCTAGTCCGGAAGCAGACGGACCCCGATTGTGGGCGGATGTTCTTTTTCAGCTAATGGAGCCTTTGTCCAAACCACTGTGCGCCTGTCCCACCAACCCTTGTCAGACTTGTAGGTATTGTGACGTCAACGGCAGTTTTCCCAGCTGTAAACCGATCAATGTTATGTTTTGCTCCGTTAATAGTTGTGAAAAAGCTCCAGCCATACCCCTGACTTTCACATAATAACAGGAGATGGTTAGCCGGACTGGGGAAGGGACAATCAACTCTGTACGCACTGACAATTGTTGCGTCTTCGTCGCGCAATATGGAAACTCTGCAATGAGAAATCCTGGTCCGTTCCAGGCTAGCAAGTGGTCTGTGCCTGTATGTATTGTGTACGTTTCCGTCGCGAGCTGTCGAGGCTGTGGCTGGGAGGGGAGTATACAAGCTGTTGAAAGATTCTTCCAGCTAAAAAATGTTGGGAGCATATTTTGGTGAATGCCTATGCGAGTCATGTGAAAACTTATTTGCGGATCCTCAATGGACCAGTCCCACCAATCATGCACCAGTGTTGACTTTTGCCAGCTGCTTACTATGTTTTCTACCCCTGTGTGTCTTTTGAGTTCTTTCAGATATTTGGAAGACGAAAAAATACTGACGTTTTCAGTACGCATTGAGAACCACACGCACAGCACTCATTTCATACGCGTCACAAATCACCACTTACCACCAACAAAACCTTAAAAACAGTATATTTCAGCTCAATTTCCTGAAATACTCCAACGATCTGGCAGCGCGAATACGTCACACGTCAGGATGACGTCACAAATACGTCACACGTCAGAATGACGTCACGATTGAGTACATGTGTGGGTGTCTTGGCCGACCTTTTCGAAAGGCCTCTTTCTGTAGCTCGACTTTACACAAGATCACGTAAGCATAGTGCATACACCACAACCCACCGCCGCGCGAACGCCTTTGAAAGGAATTAGTGTTCACAGATCAGTAGGAGCATCCAGCACATACGTACCAAATATGTAACGTATCACAGGATAGTCTTTTTACAAAACGGGACAGACGGGGCAGCACACTGACAAGTTTGGCTCAACTGGAAGTCGCAATCGTCAGTGAAAAAGTGGACACACCGCGAGCTTGCATCTATTCATTGACATGGTGTTTGGCAATCAGAGATCATACAAACAGAGAAACACCATGGGCATTAGGTCACTAGATTTGCTGACGTGTGATTTTGTGTTATTAAGAAAGCGACCGTGGCTGAAATATAAACTAGACATTTTATCTTGGGGGGGGGGGAACTGATTAATTTGACAAGTTTTTCATTAAAATATTATTCATTCCGTATATAAGTAAAATCCCGTTCTAAAAAACAAACAAAAGGGGTGCAATCAAGTGCATAAGTTTCTAGTTCTTTAGCATTTTGTGGTTTGGTCATTTGGTCATAAACACAACAATTGTTCAGTGCTGCTGCCCCCATTTTTATACAGTTTTGTGTAAAATTTCTTCCAACAACATTGTCACAACCTGATTTCCACTGACGAAAATCGCCCAAATCCAAGTCATCGAACAGTGTATCGCACGGCGCACATCATCATTGCACAATAGCTCAAAATTTCCAGCGAGAGTACCTGAGACAGCATCCAAAGATATTCACTAGGAAAGAGACCGATCACCAACGGCACGAGATCTAGTGACAGAGGCGAAAAACCGGCAGACACTTGCTTCCAAATGTGGAGAAATAGCGGATTCATGATCTTGAAGTAACTCATGGTAGTCACAACAATGCAATTTTTATTAACCTGGAAGTATTGATCTTTGGTAGTTTTCGAATAAAAACCTCGCGTACATTTTATAATGAATCTCAACAAAAATTCCGTCAATTTCCTGCAAGTTACTGCAACTGTTTTCACCTCTGTCGGGTGCCTCCATGCGAATGCTATCATGACCCCGGTCCTAGCACTCGACCGTCTTCGGTGGACCACCAATACAGGCCAGATAGTTCTCAGTGGACCACCAATACAGGCCAGATAGTTCTCAGTGGAGACAGAACAGTTCCCTGCTCGACACATTGCACTCAACAGAACGCGCACGGAGAAGGATATAAAAATAAACCCCACATCCACCGCCCCTAAAAACTCGCCAATAAATAACCCTATATCACACTACATGTTCCCAGATTACCCTATACAGCAAAATGTAAAAATATCGTATAGTTTACATCGGTTCAGTCTGGATATCCAGTCTCTGCTAGGCAGACGTATTAAAGCTACGAAAATCACTAATAAAACGTGTCTTGGGCCTCGGACCCCATCTTTGATAAAAAACAAACCGTAGAAAGACCTCTATCTCAGCAGGTAGCCATCTTGTCAATATGACGCCCGCACTGGCTGGAGAGACGCCGTCTACGACGAGCGCCTCACCCGATCGGAACATGTCACCTGGTCTCGTGCACGAAGGCGAATGCGCCACACTCGTCTCAACGCGTCTGGATCGCTGCGCTGTGCACCCCATCTGGCCACACAGTGCGCCACACATCGCCGCACGGCGCGCAGCACTTGCCACGCTCACCGCCCGGTCATATCCACCGCTTGCAGCGACGGCCACCCGTTGCCATGGCTACCGAGGACGCCGCCGGGGCTACCGAGAACGCCGCCGGGGCTACCGAGACCGCCGCCGGGCTCCTCCGCCTCCGCCGCTACGCCGTGCACCGTCTTGATGTGCTTCTTCATGTTATCCTTGCGGGAGAAGGGCCGCTTGCACACGAAGCACACGTGCACCTCGTCGGGGTGCTTGTGTCGCTTCTCGTGGCGGAAGCGGTTGGACGCGTCGGAGAACATTTGGCCACAGAACTTGCACATGAGGGGGGTGGGCGAGGGGAACGGGATGGAGGCGGCAGCGGCGGCGCGAGGGCGCCCCAACAGCGCGGCAGACGGCCAGCGGCGCGGCGCCCACACCGACTGCAACAGAAGAGGGGGGAGCCGCATGAGTGAACTGTGAGTGCTCAGAAAAACGGGACTCAGAGCGGCTGGTGTTGCCGGCAAGACACGGTAATTTTGACCCCAGGACGGTACTGCAGCGTCCCCACTCGTGAGGCGAGAGGTCTGGGGTTCCCACGAGACTCTTGAGAGTTCTCGAGGGGTCTGGGAAGTTCTCAGAGAGCATGATATGTCCAGAGACACTGAGATCTCGATCGAGAGTCGATCGAGGAGCTCGAGATTCGAGACTCGCAAGATTTCGGATCGCGGAGGCTGCCTCACCGGCGCGGAGCAGCGGCGGCGAGCGCAGCGCGCGCCACCTCGCGGTCACCCGGCAAAGCTCTAGCTAGGAGACCGCCGTGTGAGGCCGCTAGTTCTACATGCTGCACCCACAGTCCCTCATGCGGCCTCCGCCAAGAGAGAGCGCGTCACCGCCACCGCCACCGCCCCGGGCTAGGTCAGGCCGCTACCGTGTCCGGCCGGGTCAGGCGCGCCAGGTCAGCGCGCATGCGCAGACCAGATTGCGCCCGTCGGAGCTCCTCGCTGGTGCGCATGCCCGCTGACCTGGCAGGGCCATTGGGGATACACATACACACGTACACACACCGAGCACAGACACAAAGCTACTAGCTACTCCCGGATGTAGTTGTGTGTGAGTGTGTTAGCATTCATTCAGTGCTTTGGTGTGACCGCACCCTCCGCGCATGCATTACAAACTAAGAACGTGATGTCATGTCGTACACAGTTAAATATTGATAAGTATATAAGAATACCCATCCAGGACCACTGACGTGTACCTTTAAGGAACAAAGTCACGCTTCTGTATGTATTTACAAAACGTAAAAATGCCCACAATTCAAGAGCAAACATTCATTGTCTTTGCTAGGCAGAAACCCAGCGTGAAATGTCGCGCCAATCTCTGCAGGACCAACCTTCCCCTTTGTCCTTAACCTGAGAACTGGTTGTGCAAGCACTCTTCAAATTGCCATACTCGGCCAAGCGTAATACCCCGGAACAACTACGATCAACAGATAGGCACACCAAGTCCCCACCTGCACTGGGGACAAGGTTTGCTCAGCACATCTGATTCCAATAACCGGTTTCCTCAGCCATTTTGTTGCAAACAATTGACCACCAGGAAGGCGCTCGACCTGCGAAGAATGTATTCACCCGGGAGCGAGGACCCAACCAACGCATTCCACGTGGCAGATAATTGGCTTAATGACAAATGCTTTTTAGATTAACGAATATCGTCGAGCGTCTTCCCAGAAACCTGAGACCGACAATAAACTAACTCGTCGATGACAAATGACATCCGGTTCCGCGTTTGGCTCCGTTGGGTTCCCTCGGCTACCATGCGCATTGGTTGCCGGGCCCCAACGCGTGTGCCCATCCGGAAATAGACACCAACGATTACCTGTGGGACCCCCTGGTGAGGACCCACACCAAATCAGCGTTGTTCCCAACGAGAGGTTCCACCAGACGTGCATGGCACCGGACTAGCATCATTCGCAGTGAAGGAATCCACCTGGTATGGTATGCATCGCCTCGCCATAGACGGACCTATGGACGGTCGCCGTCACGGGGGCTCTAAAAGCATGTCCCATAAACGAGCCGGTGCTACGTGTCCGGCTGACGTCACCACGGTGGCTACCCTCCCTTCCTCCCATCCCCACCCTCCTTCTCCCAACACGAGCCGCAACAGCTGTTCTGGGCTGCCCTCGGACCAGCCACCGCCACCGCCACCGCCACCGCCTCCGCCGCCACCGCCACCGCCTCCACTGCTGCCACCGCCACCGCCTCCACTGCTGCCACCGCCGCCGGCTGGGCCGGAAAAGGCGGTGTCGATGCCCGCAGCGGCGGCGGTGCTGTGCCGAGAATGCCAGGAGCATTCGCCACTTGTCGGCGGCGGTGAGTCCGTTACCCTGTGTGGCGCGCAGAACGTCCAACGGTGCCCTGTCCCGGAGGTGAGAAATCGACAAAAACGCGATATATCGCAGGTGTTTTTTTTTCAGAACTGGCACATCGCACATTAGGACTGTATTATTATGAGGTGTTATTAGGTTTGTTATTAAGAGGGCCATGACACTCCGTTGTCGTTAACTTAGGTGTCGTTAACTATTGCACTCGTACCTATTGGCACCGAATCGCGCCTGTATCCAATGTCATGATGGTGGGGGACTTAAGACCCACCAACACCGCAAATGACGGCAATTTCGCCGTCCTTACGTGCCGTCAGGAACGCCACAGGCGCTGTTCTGCGCCGTTAGCCGGATTTTACGGCGCTAGATTCACGGCGCTCGAGTCACGGCGCTCGATTCACGGCGCTCGATTCACGGCGCTCGATTCACGGCGCTCAATTTACGGCGCTCGGTTTACGGCGCTCGATTCACGGCGCTCGATTCACGGCGCTCGATTCACAGCGCTCGGTTCATGGTACTCGTCGCGGGCAGGAGTCCCGTCACTGGGCAATTTCTGGGCCGGCAGACAGCCCGCCGAGAATGACTTGCTCGTCTCGTTCGCGCCACACCGTTTTCGGGACAGACTGGATTTCCCGCCTGGGTGCGCCGCGCCGCAAAGCGGCCAAGCGTCCAAAGCGCCGCGCGGTCGAAGCGCTGCGAAGCGCTCCGAAGGCGATGAGAGGCACCGCGACGCGACCGAAGCGACCGAGAAGCGCCGCGAACCGCCATGCAGCTCTCGAAGCGCTGCAAAGCGACCGAAGCGCTCTGACGCGCTGAGCAGCGACACGAAGCTCACCGATGAGAGCTGCGAAGCGCTAAGAAGCGCCGCGAAGCCCCGAGAAGCGCGCGGCGCGCGGTGAGTAGGGAGAACGGAACGAGGCCGCGCAGCCCGCCAGCGTGGTAGACGGAGATGCCATCACAACAGCTGTGTGGCCCATTACACCCAGCCGAGGCAGTGTGCCGGCCCGGCCCGGCTCGGCTCAGGAGAGACGAGTCCCGGCTCGCGAGAGACGAACAGATGACGCGTCTGGCGGCCCGGTTACGGAGGCGGTGATACGGAACAGCACAGCAAATCCTGGCTGTCATAACGCGGACAATGGCCAGGAATGTTCACCGTGTTATGTAACAAGGGAGAAGTATTTTTTATTT
Organism: Semibalanus balanoides; assembly: GCA_014673585.1. Lineage (NCBI taxonomy): Eukaryota > Metazoa > Arthropoda > Thecostraca > Balanomorpha > Balanidae > Semibalanus > Semibalanus balanoides. The sequence goes on from VOPJ01003489.1 coordinate 107,968, forward strand.
GTTTCCGAACTGAAGCTTCGGGACATTTTAGAGAAATGCTCCAAAGTGACTGTCTTGATATTTATTTTCAATTAATTTATATTATCATATTCGACTCTCTTTATTTATCAGCCATTGCATCAAAATCGCGAGCTTGCTAACATGTTTTTGTCCATTTCAGCTGTGTTTAGTTACAGCGGGTTTTTGCTGCTTATGTAGCTGTTTTTATGTATTATCACTATTGCCGGCACCTTGATCCCTTCCGTCAGCAGCTGCTTACGAGACGAAATAAACACACGAACCGGGAAGTTTGTTCCGTCACCATAGCTAGTGTAGCTAACAATATCAACCAACTACCAGCAGGCGTGTAGCATGTGCGTGTATGAGGTAATTAGCCACCATTTTCCCTTCACCAGAATACCAGGCTCCCTGTTGTTGAACTACGAGTTCGTGAGCAGTGTGCGCTGTTGTCCCGTGTTCAGTTAACTCCACATTGTATCTATTCACGGCTGATCTTGAGGACGTTACGAACAAGTGTGATGATTTATGTCCACAGCCGAGTCGGCACAGAGCACGTCAATATCAGTTCTCTGACACGTGCGAACTGACAAGGCTTTCCTGGCGCACTGCGCCAGGTCGTGTCGCCACCAGACAGGACGATTGCATCGTGTCGTTCTACAACCCAAAGCGTTGCACGACAGTCCAAAGTGTCGTGCAACAATCCAAAGTGTCGCACCACAGTTTCGAAGTGCCGTACTACAATCAGAGGTGCAGCACCTACAATCCACTTCGAAACGAGTGAAGCAAAAGCAGCCGTGTCAGTGTGCCGAACATGTCACGTTGGCGAGCCGGGGCTTCACCTCTCCACACCACCGGTTATCGCTGTCGCCCCTGAGGCCCCTGCTGACCCTGACACGCGGTACTCACCCCTTTCTCCGGGCTGTCGAGCGGGTCCCTGACGTCGCCGTTCTCGCTGCCCCTTTCCGGGCTGTCGGCCACCGTGGAGCCGCCTCCTGAGGCCCCTGACGCCCAGTCTGGGTCAGGAAGACCCAGACTGGGCTCCTCCTTAACGCTGGGCGTCACCGCCCCCGGCGACGGCGTCATTGCGTACGGGAACAGACCCGTCGGCGACGGCTGCAACGAAACGAGCGACGTCAGACGGGCGCCATGTTGGGAAGGTTAACAGGACGCCGCCATGTTGGAAGGGGTCTGGTTTTCAGACTTGAGACGCTTTAACTGTTAAGGTTATATGGTTGGAAAGGGCTTGCGGAAGAGGATAAAGTGACATGGGGTTATGTGAAAAGAGGGCTGTATTGCGAAGTTCGTCATTCAGGTTACTTTTGTTGCTGATATTGTTTGTCAATGTCGCATGATTAACTTTAACTATGTCTCGTATGCATATGAATAGAAGCCTGTGGCCAAGAGCTGCATGTTCTTGCAGCATGCATGCAGGAGGCTACAGGTTAAAAATGACTCTCGTTGATTGAGCACGAAATAATCGTACCCGAGCTTTGCAAACAAATGTGAAAATAATTTCAGCCGTCGATTACCACCACCAGACCAGTATGGAACCTCATTATTCAAATGAGTTCCACCACTCTTTATAGCCATCAGGCCTTTGCTTAATGCTTAGTATTCTGTATTATTACTATCTTCAATTCCAAAATCATTATACAGCCTTTCGCGAAACCAAAGAGCATAGACGCGCGCTCTGATGAGATATATGAGCAGACGAATTCGTGGACAAGGAGCGCATACGGGATGATGCTGGGCCTTTGTTCCTCTCGGCGAAACTCAGTGGGCAAGTCAGGAAGCCGCGCGACACGAGAAGGGGAAGGCGCGGCCGGAGAATGGAAGGAGAGGAGAGGGAGAGGAAGAGAGGAGGGGAGGGGGACGCGAGAAAGCGCTGCATCGGACGTACCCGGGCAGACACCCGAGGCAGTTACGGGGCGGCGAGAAAGCTGGCACTCGGTTTTCCCGGGGATGGGAAGGTGATTTCTCGAGAGCAGAAAGATGAGAGCGGCTGTTTTGGAGAAGTCCTGGCGGGCGGCCGTTACCACAGGGCTATGACAGGATGACACGAGATGACAGGATGGCAGGATGACGCGGGATTACAGGATGACGTGGAAGGTAAGGACGGCGGAGATGGCGTACGTGGGAGGCGAAAGCCGCGAGGGAGATAGAATAGAGGAGAGAAGACGGACGCAGAGAAAAGACGACATGAGGTTGAATAACAGACAATATAAAATATTCCAAACGGCTAGAGGAATGCGAAATCTCAGCATTCACGTTCGCATGAAGCATGACACGTTGGTATTTGGTAGTGGGCGCATTAGCCGTTAGGTAACAGAAAACACATCAACGGGGGGGGGGGCACAACAAACAGAAAACCAAACAAGGGACACTGCAGATAACTACCGAGGAGCACAACAGGCAACAAACGAGGAGCAGCACACACAGCCCGTAAGGAGCGCAACAAAAGACGCAGGTCAAGTGGAACCCCGAAGACCACCGGCAGATAACGTAACTCATGGGGCACACCCATGTCGCTATGCAATTCCAGCCCCGCCCGGGTAGTGCCATGTTCCGCCAAGCGGCACTGACGGTAGCACTCGTCGACACGTTTCCTCCGTTGCGTCACGGCTGGGTAACGACTCCCAGTCGGCTGCACCGCAGACCCAGCTGGTGTGACTGCCGTGCACCACGTCTCCGCCGAGCGGATCCAGGTCGGAGGAACGACCTGCGAGTACGGCGCATCCAACAACCATGCATGACCGCATGAGCCTAACTGCATGCAGGCATGGCCCATGCCATGAGTGCCATGGCGAGCCGAAATTTTACGGTTCCTGATGACAGTCCAATCGTAAAACCGAGACGTAATTCTGCTGTGCCAATGGCTTAACCGCACCGTAAAAGGCGCCGCCAAAGAAGCAAAGAGATGAGTTCATCTTTCGGTCATCCCAGAGGGCACGGAAATGAAGGTGCCCCCAGCATTACCGTCCGTTTCCCATACCGAAGCACAGCTATACAGGTATCAAAATCGCCTGTCTTCAGCATCGAGGAACGACTGCGGGTGGCTGCACCGCCTGTCTAAAACGATCAGACTAGGCAGTTGCAATCTGAGTGTTCAGACATCGGAAGTTCATCTGCTCCCTCCTCTATCTTCTCTTCAGCTCCTCCTCTATCTCTCTCCTCTATAGATCGCTCCTTCTATCCCGAACCCAACCAAGGCGACGTGCACGCACGCCATACTGTATCCACAGCGCCAACTCCCGTATTCAGAAGTCGGCTTGTCTCTGCAGCATGAGGCGCCTAGCGGCTAGCGCTAGATAGAGCGTACTATAATCGCCGGGTATAACACGAAACACAGCGTGCAACTATAGCTGCAATCGCTGGTGTGCTAAAGGCCAGCACTGCGCGGCACCACCGCGTGCAGGGGCCGACGTACCGAACACGGAGTGACCATTAGTGTCATCAGTGTCATCCGTGTCATCTGCGTCACCTGTGTCATCTGTGTCCATCAGTGTCATCCGTGGCATCTGCGTCACCTGTGTCACCTGTGTCACCTGTGTCATCTGCCTGTGTCATCTGTGTCATCTGTGTCAGTGTCATCCGTGTCATCTGCGTCATCTGCGTCATCTGTGTCATCTGTGTCATCTGTGTCATATGTGTCATCTGTGTCATCAGTGTCATCCGTGTCATCTGCGTCATCCTGTGTCATCTGTGTCATCAGTGTCATCCGTGTCATCTGTGTCATCTACGTCATCTGTGTCATCTGTGTCATCAGTATCATCACCAGTCATCCACGTCATCTGTACCATCTGTGTCATCTGTGTCATCGCGTGCCATCAAAGTCATCTGTATCATCACCAGTCAATAGTCATCCACGTCATCTGTATCATCTGTGTCATCTGTATCATCTGTGTCATCTGTGTCATCTGTATCATCGCGTGTCATCTGTCATCGCGCCGCATGAGAGGTTTGTGAGCTGCGAACCGACAAACAGCCCATCTGATCCGCTCGCCGGGAGATGAGAGGATGAGAAAGCGTGTCCTCGGCTGCGACACGACAACCGGACGGCTTGTGGCGCTCTTCGGACGGTTTGTGGCGCTCTCCGGACGGTTTGTGGCGCTCTCCGGACGGTTTGTGGCGCTCTCCGGACGGTTAATGGCGCTCTTTATCGAGTTCATCCACGCGTCCTGAACTTATGCGATGGCTATTTGATTATCTCGCGTGGTTCGAATTCATTTGAAGATTTTAACACTGCCCTCGCGTGGTTTGATTTTATTGAATGGTTTTCAGTGTAAGGTTGTGCGAGCTGACTGATGAGAACTTTGACCGAAGTTGGCATGCGGGTTTGCATGCTTTAGACATAAAGGAGCAGTACAGAATGCGCTACAGTAAGGAAGTGACTGCTTGCGGTCAAACACGGCATGCAGCTTGCTCGTCTTACGGTTAACCAATGAGCACGAGCAGTCGACCGACAGATCGTTCCAACACCACCAAACCGCTGTTGTTTTTTGGCCAGAAGCCACCACTACAGGGGCGTAGGAACTCATTTGAAGTTGGGGGGGGGGGGTAAAATGCATTTTGAAGTCGATTCTTTCCATGCAACGTCCATAGGCGTAATTTTAAAAAATCTGAAAAGTTGGGAGCAGTTGCCCCCTGCCCATAGGCCCCTACAGCCTATGCAACCCACTACGGACTGGGTCATGGCATCGGCTGAGAAGTAGCATGATGGCCGGCTCTTCAGGGGTACCTACCCCTCGCGCGATGCACCACCCCTCCCCGGGTCTGCACGCCGCCCCGCTCTCCACCCGCCAGAGTCTGTTTTTCCCCTGTTTGTATCTTCCAGAGCAGACGGGGTTGATGACCTCCCTGTTCAACAGGGGAGATGGCGCGGACACGACGCGGACGCCGGACACGACGCGGTACACGACGCTGAAGTCGCGGCGAGAGGCCGGTGACTCGGTGTCACCCCGGTGTGACAATGTCACCCCTGTGTGACAGCACGAGCTCCAGAGGCCCCGGCGCGCTTATCAGTCGTCGGCGCAGACCGAGAGGTCAACAAAAGTCGCAGTGAGCCAGGATACCATGGCGTGATGCAATGCCTCGCGAGACCAACGGCGCAGTAGCATCAACAGCGGCGCTCCTCGAGCAGCCCCTAATGCATCACGATCAGGCATTAGCCATCCGCGCAAAGCCTGGAAAAAATCCCGGAATCCGATCGAAGGATCAGGATTCCGGAGCCTTTCGGATGCAAAATGCATTCCCGCGACCTTTGCACCATGCACATGTCTCATCGCAATGCACAAACTATTGATATAATGATGAACTGTCTGACATACCCGAATGTTCGCCATACCAGGCGTCGGACATTTCAACTGGGAATAATGTCAAGCATGACGTCATCGGAGAGGCACTCCAAGCACGTGCATGCAGGGTGGCTCTCCCAATGACGTCATGAGGGGGTGTTGAGGACAAAGAGGGGTGCAGGAGGGACATTTATCCCGACTGCGTCATCGAGTTGATGGTGGTGCAAACATAGGCGGGGATTCGGCAGCAAGGTTCGCTCCGTCGGCGGCGAGGAGTGACGCAACATGTGAGCACTCACAGTTCCATGAGGAATAGTGAGCACATACATGGGCGGATCCAGAGGGGGGGGGGTCACGCGGGGCCAAATGACCCCCCCAACCCCCAACGAAATCGGGCAAATTTGACACATTCCTGAGATATCGTAAAAACTAAGCAACTTTACTAAGGAAAAATTGGTTTAAAATCAGTTACTGATAGACCAAGCAAGCGATCCGATCAGTTTCAAGAAAATGTGCGAAGACTTTTGCATTTTGGCCTCACTCAACTGAAAAATAACCCTCTGGATCCACCTATGCACATAGGCTCAAGACAAGCAGGCGTCATGATAGACGAAGGCAAACGGAGGAGTGGCAGGAGCTTAGTAATTGAGCAAGTCTATGCGGAATGCAATTACAATCCACGGCAAATGGGTCTGGTCTCACAGTGGTTCAAATGCAATAATACCCTACCAAACTATCCATTAGCCACCAATACATATTAACACTATTATAGCGTTAAAAAGTTCACATTTGATTTTCAAAACATGTTTTGACTATATTTATGAATACAACTCCTTTTCGTTATGTCAATAAATACGCCATACATCGCGCCCGATTCAGAGAACAGAAGAGTACATTATTTATTTTTATCAAAACATATGACGTACCTCCGCAACGGTCAAACGTGCTCAGAACAATCAAGAATTCGAAAGTAGTCGCGTAAGATTCCGTATAGCCTCCTGCTCGGGTGTGTGAGGCCCACATTCCTTCGACAAAAAGTCAAATATATTCGGCTGGAGAGCCCTTTCAGCCCAGAAAACTTGCAATTGAGATTTTTCAACACGGGCTACAAAACTGCTATCTCAGTTCAAAACCGATAATGAAGGTGAACTATTTCCTTTAAGGCAAACTTAAACATTGACATAATAATTGTGGCAATCACCCACAAATGTTACAAGTGAATTTCAACGAACAATCATCGGCCTTCCGTTTCATCACTACTCACTACTTACTTCCCCTTCTCCATGAGTACATTTTCCCTGTTAGATAAGTCGGAAACACGATGATTTCTGCCTCATGAGCACCACCTTCCTGCATCCGCCACTGCTGGACGGGACCAAAGGACCTTGGTCCGTGCAGCGCGGGAGGGGGAGGTCGGGAGGGGGAGGTCCGGAGGGGCGGGAAGGGGAGGGTAACGGTGAGAGGGAGTTACGCCTGACTGCTCTCCAGGGTAAATGTCGAGGGCACAAACCACGTGGGGACTGGGCTGCATGGTCACCCCTCTACATATATGGAGATTAATTATATATTTATATAATATAATTATACGCTGTCAGCAACGAGTGTCAACGACATGTGGCAATAGAGCAACCCGCAGGTGGCTAGAGCACGGGTAGCAGGTAGCAGCACACGGCCACGGGTAGCAGGTAGCAGCCCACGGGTAGCAGGTAGCAGCCCACGGGTAGCAGGTAGCGGCCCACGGG